>CAUYRT010026015.1:0-39756 GCA_963574885.1 Lepilemur ruficaudatus | reverse complement strand
GTCAGCCTAGCTCACAGCAACCTCAAACTCCTGGGCTCAGGTGATCCTCCTGCCTCAGCCTCCCAAGTAGCTGGGACTACAGGCATGCGCCACCATGCCCGACTAATTTTTTCTATATACATTTTTAGTTGGCCAATTAATTTCTTTCTATTTTTAGTAGAGACAGGGTCTTGCTCTTGCTCAGGCTGGTTTTGAACTCCTCACCTGGAGCGATCCACCCACCTTGGCCTCCCAAAGTGCTAGGATTACAGGCGGGAGCCACCACGCCCGGCCACATAATGAGGAAATATGCTTTTAAAATAGTGTATTTTTTGACATTTCTAAAACTCAAGCAAATTGATTAGAGGAAATTAAAAATATTCAATTTTATTTAGGAAGAAGAGCTAAGAAAAGCCATTTTAGTAGTGTTTGCAAATAAGCAGGACATGGAACAGGCCATGACCCCCTCAGAGATGGCAAATTCACTCGGGTTACCTGCCTTGAAGGACCGAAAATGGCAGATATTCAAAACATCAGCAACCAAAGGCACTGGCCTTGATGAGGCAATGGAATGGCAAGTATCATGTTTCCAGAAGCCATCTGTGCATTTGTGTGTTCACAGCTGTGCACACCCACATGTCATTTTCCTTTAGTCTTAAGGAAGAAATTTAGATTTACTTAAGCTTATCACATAAGTTCCTCCAGCCTTTTCTCCCACCAGTCTTCATGTGCATCTGCCTTTATCTCAGCCACATCTACCTGATTACAGTTACTTAGGTAAGCCAGCTCTCTGCCAGTTTTTAGCCTTTTCCCTGCCTCGTCCACCCTCACAATTCCTTATCCTCCAGGAGTTAGGTTAAGGCTCTCTTCTTCTCAGGAAGCTTCCCTGATGTCTCTCCATTTCCACTGCCTCACCACACACATAAAGTTAGATGCCTTGTCACACACAGATCAGTGGCATAGTGCTTGTTACACTGTCTTGTAATTGATTTGTGCGTCTACTCATTAGATAATCAGCCCCTTGAGGACTGAGACTAATTTTTGCCCAAGTCATCCACATGTAGCCCAGCAGTAGTAGCAGTCTCTTCAAAGCACAGGCAAATTCAAAGCTTAAAAGACCCTCACAGAACTTGAGTCCATAACCTCATTCTTCTATGTTAGCCTTCATCATTTTAAGTGTTTGGAATCCACCTCCAGTATATAATCTATATCATAAATGATCATGCTTTATACTTAAAAGTTAATCTTAAGAAACTGTTCATTTTCTCTTTACAGGTTGGTTGAAACATTAAAAAGCAGACAGTAATTCAATCCCTTCAGCTCCTCTGAAACTAAGGGTACGTCACCTATCACTTTGGAAACAGTCAAGTGTTCTTTACACTACTAAATGTTAAAGCTATATGATTGTTGGCATATACTGAACTGACTGCGCTGTTTGTAATAAATATGAAAAATAAGCATTTGGTTGGAGGGGTGACTCAATTGAATCACCTGAATGTTCTGTACAATGTAAAATATCCCTTCCTTGCTTTCTTATGTTAAGGTATATATTCTATTTGTATGGAATTCTTATTCAAATATAGTCCTATTAAAGAATGCGCTCTTGTTGGGGAAAAGACCCTGCTATTTTTGAATTAGTAGTTGCAGCTTGTTTATGAAAACACTAACAAATATCTTAACTCAGATTTTTCTTTTCTTAAAATGAACTAAGTCTTTCCAAAGATTAGACTCAATACAGTAGGCTAGGAACATAGTGTGCATAATATAGTCTTAATCTGCTTAACTGAACACTTCTTATTAAATTGTTTTCATTTAAAAGCTTTTGGTTATAGGCATGACTATTATTTTGGTGGTTGAACTTCAATGATTTATCTGTAATTGTCATTTTATAGTACTTTATAGTTGTCAGAAAACTTTTACGTATATTGACCTTGTGTCCTAGTTGATCTCTGTGGACACCTGTGAGGTAGGTAGGACAGGTTACAGTGTCTTCACTTTATGGACATGGACCCAGGGTTCTGATAGGCTGGCTTGCCCAAGGTCACCTGCTAGTGAAGTGGGAATAGGGCTCAAAGTAAGACTTTTGGGTCAGAAGTTTGACTGATAAACTACACTGTATATTTCTGAAAATACAACATCAACAACACAGATAACCTAACTCTCAAATAAAATTATGCTAATAAAAGTAGTCATAGTACATTCAACATAATGTCTATAAACTTATTTGTCTATACTAGTAGAAGTGATCAATTACATAATGAAAACAACCCTAAATGGTTATGTTTGATGGAATTCATAACACATTAAAGAGAAAAATTGACATTAAAGGAAATAAATCTATTTTAAGAAGCATTACAAAAGATGTCTTTACCGTCTCTCATTCCTTTTATCTACCTGTAATTGGACATGTAAACCTTATTGGTTCTACAGAGAGAAATTAAGCATTCTTTTAAAAATCAGGCTTACTTCTAGGCAGTAAGTTTAAAAAACAATTCGTGTTCAGAGGAACTTTTCAGACTAGCAGTCATGATGGGATCAAGCTATAATGTGACAGAACTAAATATAGTGCTTAGTAATTACTAAAATTAGGGGGAATTGTTTTCACTTAAGTAAGTTGGGACAGCCAGCATTTTAAAAATTAGATGCCGGTAAAGAGAGTGTAATACCATTGTTCCCCTCAGGCTTCAGGAACACTAGTGGTTCATTTTCCGGTCCTTACCGTCCTAGGTGTTGTCCTCTGGCCTCTTCCAGACAATGAATTACGTTCCAGTGAATGTAGCTTTCTGTTCACCTGTGAGACTCTTACTCTTCTTGCTCATCCTCAGTTCTCTAAGTTGGTCTTTTTTAGAGACCTTCCTTCAGCCACAAGTGTTCCAGTGCAACTAATATTACTCCTGAGGGGCAGAGACTGCCATTTTCATATTTATGTCCCCAGTATCCAGTATGGTGCCTAGCACATTGTGGCACTTCAGAATATGTTCATGGTTGAAACAGTAGGATGTTTGTCAGCTAGGGAAATAGTACTTCTGCAATTTACACTTGGGTTCCCTTCTGGTCAGTGGCACATTGTTGGGAAATGCTAGATCAAGGATGCACAAAACGAGTTCACTTAAACCCTGAGGTATAAGGCTTGTACAGGTGGCTCCCAGCAGTTTGGGAGAACTGCAAAAAATAGAAATATGGGGAAGTAAGGTCATGGCAGGCAGACCTGGGCATGTAGTCCTTGCCCTCTGGAATCTTGAGGGTGTGAAGCTGTCAATGTGAACATTGTTTTGTGAGAAGCCTGATAATGGGAAAGCACCAAACCTGAAGTCAAAACACGAGTTCTAGGTGCAAATGCCACTCCTTCAGTTTATTTTCTGTAAAATGAGACCTTGGACAAATGATACCAAAGGTTTTCTTTCAGCTTTAACATTCTGTTTTTATAATTGGTTGGTAGTTGTGCTGTGTCGTATTATCACACTAAAAAAAGGAGAAATTGAGAGTGGTGGAATTATTTCTGTTATCTGAATACTTGAGATGCACTTTAAACTGTTGAAATGTAAGCTCTTTGAGGGCAGGGACCATTTCTTATTTACTGTTAGTATCCCTTGCATCTAGTGTGGTGCACTGGACACATAGTAGGCACTCAATAAATATTTATTTATTAAAAACAAAGACGTGCTCAATATCCCTGCTATATTTGTTCTTTCTGATCTTTACCTTAGTATTTTGTTTTTTGACTTTAAAATTTTTATGAAAGCAATACATTCATTTTAAATCAGAATTAATTCATATCAGCCTTCCAAGATGCCCCACGTTTGTTAATCCTTTTGACACATTACAAAACCCTTAGAAGGGTGAGAATTCCTGTTTGAGATAAAAACTACATCAAAGCACAGATGCTAAAGTGAATGTTTGAACATGATTCCTAAGTCACATGCGGTCATATTCTAAAGCCCATTATTGTAAATTATAAAGCATGGACTTTAAATCCTGAGTTTGAATTATGACTCTGCCACCTATATCCTATGTCACTGTTAGCATGTTATTTATTGAGTCTGTTTCCTCATCTGTAAAATATGAATCAATTTTAGGAATCTCTCAGGAATACTGTGAGTATTAAGCAAAATATGCAAAATGCCTGGCACATAGGATGGAGTCTTCGTCCCCGCTCCCAAATATATTGGGCACTAAAGAATATTGCTTCCACGTCAAGTGTAGGGTGAGGTAGAAGATGCCATATGGTTGAACACTTACTACCATTTTGGTAGTAAATATTAAACTTTAAAAGTAATTACTAATAAGTTTCAAAAAACCCACTTGTTTTCTTTGTATTAATAACTTTGTATTCTTTAATTTTTAACAATTTTATATTAATATACTTTGGCCACATTAGAAAAATATATTTTTATTATGAAATATTTGATATACACAAAGTAATGTAATATAGATGGAAGTAATGAAGCATAATAATACGAAAACTTGGGAACCCAACACCAAATCTAAGACATATAACATTATTAGAACTGTTCAAGCCTCCCATATGCTGTCTCGATCCTATTCCTTCTTAGAAGTACCGCTGTCCTGAAAATTTTGAAATCATTCCCTTATTTTTTTCTATAGATCACGTACGTATACATGTCCAGATCCCCAAGTTTTCCCAAATTTATTATGGTGATACTCAACTCTTATTTTCCTATGACTTTCTTTTTTCTCCCATTCTACAGTGTTTCTAGGATTCATCTGTATTGATGTATGTAACTAACTGATTTTCTTTTTTTTTTTTTGGAGACAGAGTCTCACTCTGTTGCCCGGGCTAGAGTGCCGGGGCATCAGCCTAGCTCACAGCAACCTCAAACTCCTGGGCTCAAGCGATCCTACTGCCTCAGCCTCCCGAGTAGCTGGGACTACAGGCATGTGCCACCATGCCCGGCTAATGATTTTCAATATCGTATTTTAGAGTAGGAATATACCACTTTATTTATCCATTCTCTTGTGGAAGGATGTTTGGATTGCTTCTCGTTCTTGAATTTTATCAATGGTTCATGAACGTTCCTGTACCTGTTTTCTTTGGATCCATGGTTCTAAGTTTCTCCTGGAAGAAATTTTAGAATCAGCTTGTTGGGTTAACATGAAGAACTCTTTTGGGATTTTGCTCAGATACACATTTAACCAAAGGGATCAATTTGGAATAACTAGATGATACTAAATTTTCCTATCCATGAGCATGGTTACATTTCTTCATTTGTGCAGATCTTTCTTAATAACTTTTGACAAAGTTTTAGAATGTTCTCCATAACGGTATTGAAATCTTTTGTTTGATTTATTCCTAACTTCTACATTTTTTCTCGCTATTTTAAACTGTATCTTTTAAAACAATTATGCTTTACACTCTATTGCTAGTGTCACGTGCTTTTTAGACAAGTGAAGATAAAGCACCAGTATGAAACGTTTTAATTTTAAAAATATAGCATGATTATATTAAACTATATATATTATACAATCTATGCCAAAGTATAATTTAAATAATAAAACCTACTACAATTTCAGACTAGCAGAATACACCAGAAAGCTCATACTTTGGGGCAAGTTGAGACAGTATAAACTCTACTTGAGTATTAGCACAGGGAGACATTACTCCACCATTGCTAAATCTTTCAGGCTGTGGCTTTTTTGTCTCTTGGCCTTATAGCCTGGACGCAGGAACTCTATCTTCCTCTTCTTTGCTTCACTTTTATTTTTGTGTCTCTTCAGCTTTTTCTTGGCGGCAATATCGGGATTAGTTACAAACTTAAAAATAGAATAGAAATTTTATATTACTTATAAAGTAATGTTAAACCAATAAAAATCAAATGCAGAAAATGTACCACCATTTTGTTTACCTTTAAACATCATAAATGTAATACATGCCCACTGAAGAAAATCTGGAGCCCCAGCTATAAAGTCCCCACCTCTCAAACCTTTAGTCCTCCCTGGGTGTAAGTGTGACACATGCATGCGCACCCCTGGTTAAAAAATAGTTATTAAGCCCAGTGAACATGCCGTATTTTCAAACAGCAAACTTACCTCCATAGCCTTCCTCTTTTTCCGGAGTGCCCTTTTCTCACTAGCCTGTTTCTGTACAGAGGCAAAGGCTAACGAGAAGCTCTCAAGCCCAACCAGCTTTTTGAGTAATTCTATGATTTCCTGGGATAGATTCTTCAGCACAGGATCTAGTCACATACAAAGAGTAATGATCAGAGACATTACGTGGGAAAGGACACATTTGAACAACAAAATTGACAATATGTAACATTTAAACTCCTGCAGCATTATCAATGTTACTTCAGCATTAAACACTGACCCCAAACTGGCCTCTGTGTTTCTGAAATGGGAAAACCCGCAGAAGTGCTGACACAGCACTCCCAGCCACCGCCTCATCCAGGGCGCAACAAGAGACTGGAGACCCCAAGACCCACTTCCCAGTGGAAACCTGGCGCTAAACATTAAAGTAATTTGAGGCCTCTGCAGAAATGTTTCGGGTTACCTTTGTTTACCTGCACAGTTCTGTGCAGATGGGAGGAAAGGTAAGACAGCATCTCACGCTCCTCTGTAATTCAGGAGGCATGGAAGCTTAGCTCTGCCCACAGTAACAATTTTGGGTTTTTTTTGGATCAAAGACTCCTTTGAGAAGCTGACAAAAAGCCATGAACTCCCACCCTTCCCTGCCCCCTCACCCCACAAATAGAAATAACTCCAGATTACTGCATTCAATTTCAGGGGAGCTCAAGACATCTGTATAAGATCACAAGCTTCTTGAAAAACGGGCCTTTTCCACTGTTGAACCCCCAGTGCCTGGCAAATATTAGGTACTCATTAAATGTTGGTGGATCCAAACTGAATCAGACTTGAACCTGATTGTCAGCAGCCTCAACCTTGCTTTTCGGCTAAGAGTGAGGAAACTTCTCTCAAGTTGACTGAAAGAGCTCCTGCCTTGATATTCACTTCATTACTTCATTCTTTACCTCCTCTCTTTCCAACCCCTAATTCCCTCTTTTCTTATTACCAACAATTAATATCCATGAGGGAAATGTATCAAATGTACCAGGCAAGAAAAGAAAAAGAGGAAACATTAAAATGATATTTTAAAACTATTTCATGTAAAAATGATAATGTATATATTTTTGCCTTAGAAGAGAATGTAATGACATTTTATTGTTCATGGCACTATGAGGTTTAGAGCCACCCCAAACCATGGTTTTCTTTCAATAGTTAATCTACGCTTAGGAGTGAAACTTATCTTTTAGGAGAGAAACATTTAGGAGAAAGCAAATAGAAGAGGACAATCAAATATAATGTAAATACGCCTATTTGTCGGTTAGTAATTATCTTGGTACCTCACAAGTTTTCTTTTTTAAAACAAACTCTGGAAGGGAGGGAAGAAAGAAAGGGAGAAGGAAATATTCGAGAGGGAAGTTAGGAACCCTCATGTGCAATATTCAGGAGAACAGAGGCAGCAGGGTTACCTTGCTCTGAATAGGTGCTGTTCAGTTCTCGAAACAAAGGAGCTATGATCACTGGTAGATACGGCTTCACCTTGTCTATCCCAAGGTCCATTGCTACAGCACCGAGAAACTTAAAGATGCATGTTCTCTGAAAGTACATATCGATTTTCCTTTGAAATGTTTCTCTTAGCACTCATTCATACAAACACAGAATTTAGAAAACAGGGCTCAGTCTATTTTGGGACAGATGTTATTACTGCAGTTTGGGGTTCAAAAGGTAAAATTTCTGGGGACTTGGGAGGATCACTAATACCATTAAAATAATTTCTTAAAAATATAAATACCTTCAGTCATTCTGTGCATTCATCATACCTTTAAGGGGTTTCTAGGTGAATACGCAGCCTCTAGTTTTGCTATCCGGGACAACTTTTGGATCAACCACAGCAGCGTGGCTGGTTTGCTGTGTTCTTCCCTCGCCTCTTCCCTCTCTTCTCGGTCAAACTCCGACTTTTCATCTGCACAGGCCTCAGATTCTTCTGTTGCTTCTCTGGCCACACCATCTCCTAAAGCCTCTTGTTTTTCCATGTCTTCTTTGATCTCGTCTTGCTTATCCTCAGAATCAGGTTCCAGTAAATACAAGACTTTGGCCACAAACAACAAATTCTTAACAATCTTTAAAAAAAAAAGGGCAAAGGAAAGGAAAGACATTGAACTTTGATTTTGAAACAAATAAGGCTTGTTAGAGCATAAGCTGAAGTAGGTATTCCACCACTAGGAAATGAAAACAAACAACTGGGTGTTATAGTATTAAATTGATGACAGCTCCATTTTTTGATAATTGTAAATTCCTTTTTTTTTTTTTTTTTTAAGACAGAGTCTCGCTCTGTTGCCTGGGCTAGAGTGCCATGGCGTCAGCCTAGCTCACAGCAACCTCAAACTCCTGGGCTGAAGCGATTCTCCTGCCTCGGCCTCCTGAGTAGCTGGGACTACAGGCATGTGCCACCATGCCCGGCTAATTTTTTCTTCTTTATATTTTTAGTTGTCCAGCTAATTTCTTTCTATTTTTAGTAGAGACGGGGTCTCGCTCTTGCTCAGACTGGTCTCGAACTCCTGAGCTCAAAACGCTCTGCCCGCCTCGGCCTCCCAGATTGCTAGGATTACAGGCGTGAGCCACCACGCCCGGCCATAAATTCCTTCTTATAGTGTGTCCAAACACATTCCCATGTAAATTTGATCCCTGTAAAGTCACACAAAATAAGTAAAAGATTTTGTTCTGGACCCTCCAATTACATTTTTAAATATTTCTATTTTTTTTAGAGACAAGGTCTCATTCTATTGCCCAGGCTGAAGTGCACTGGTGTGGCCGTAGCTCACTGTAACCTTGAATTCCTGGGCTCAAGTGATCCTCCTGCCTCGGCCTCCCAGAGTGATAGGATTATAGGTGTGAGTCACCGTGCCTGGCCACCACTTATATTTTAATTTTTCTCAAGAGACAGGGTCTCTGTTGCCCAGGTTGGAGTACTATAGTGTGAGCACAGCTCACTGCTGCCTTGAACTCTGGGTCTTACGTGATTCCTCCGCCTCAGCCTCCTAAATAGCTGGGACTACAGGTGTGTGCCACTACCCCAGCTAATTAAAAAAATTTTTGTTTGTAGAGATGGGGTCTCACTGTGTTTCCCAGGCTGGCCTCAGACCTCCTGGGCTCAAGGGATCCTCCCACCTCAGCCTCCCAAAGTGCTGGGATTACAGATGTGAGCCACTGTTGTCCTGCCTTTATTGGGAATTCTAAATGGGGCAAAGAGAAATCCAAACATAAACCTCAGAGTTGACCAGACATGTATATAATTGCACATGTATTTAATAGTATGTTTACATTTCATCTAATTCCCCAACCACTAAAATATCTTCAGAACAACAAACGTATGCCTAGTCCTAGACTATTGCTTGACTATCACTCCTTCTATTAAATTGGGAGAACTACAATTTTTACCTGTTCTCCTAGAGACTGATCCAAGAATTTGGAATGCAATTGATGGCAAGAGGCTAGAGAGATACTTTTCATCTGTGAAAAGAAAACAGACATTGGCAGACACAACACAGGACATTTCTGGTTGTTTTAAAACCTAAACCTAATAACTAACCATGATACAACTGATACACAAGATTTTGCTCTGAATGACCACCTGTATAGATCTACAGAGAAAAGGTTCATAGCCAGCAACTGTGTAATTGTTCCCTTCTCTCTGCCCTAAGCATTTCAGCCCAAAGAAATGGGACACTTTTGCAGTCTGGGGAGATACAAGTAATAATCCCCTAGAAAATTAGTAGAGCACTTTGCAACATTCTAATACTTTTTTTCTTCCTCTTCCATCCTTCACAGATTCCAGAATTTATGGAGTTACCCCTATGAGCCAGGCATTGTGCTAGGCCCTAGGAAATCAGAGACAGATATAGCATGGTCTCTACCTAACACAGTCATGAACATGATCTCATTTAGTCACCAACAAGGTTATGAAGGAGGCAGGACAGACAGTATTAATCACATTTGCCAATGTTGACAAAGAACTTATACACATAATGGAAGATGGGCATGATAAATAAGCAAATTAAAAGTCTGACTAGACTGGTGGTCTAAAAATTATCTTTGAAAAACCTTGGCCTTGAGGGTGACCCCTCTCCAGTTACTAACACTTCTCTCGATTCATATGGGAAACAAGTTGTAGGAAGAGCTTCTCCGGAGGGCCAGCGCCAAGACAGTTACATGAACCAGAATGAACATCTCACGCAGGTCACAAAGAAAGGAAAAGGTTTTAAAGAAACCTTACCTTTTGGTCAAGATCACTTGTTAGGAACCTGACTGCTACAGGTTCTGAGAGTTTCTTTTTAGTCTTTTTAGTATTCCATTTTTGAATAAGCTCCTCTGGCTGGCAAGAGGCAAAGAGCAATCCGAAAATCTGGGCTGCTGTGAGCCACACCCAGTTGTGCGGGTGTCTCAGGTGAGAGTGCACATGACCTAGGGGAACCAACAGGTATTCTCAGATGTCTCAGAGCTTCCCTGATTCTTTGGTGACAAATATGACTAATTTACACATTTACTGAGTATCATATTCTTGGGATAGGGAACTGAAGATGAACAGAGGCTGGGAAGAGGGGTGGGGGAATGAAGACAGGTTGATTAATGTGTATAAAAACACAGTTAGAAGGAATAAATTCTACTGTTTGATAGCACAGTAGGCTGAATATAGTTAACAATAGTGTATTATATATTTCCAAATAGCTAGAAGATTTGAAATGTTCCCAACACAGATGATAAATGTTTGAGGTGAAGGATATCCTAATTACCCTGATTTGGTCATTACATATTGTATGTATGAATCAAAATATCACACGTACCCCATAAATACGTACAATTTTATGTATCAGTTTTCAAAACAATGATGAGCAGAACAGTCCCTGCTTCCCAGAAGCTCACAGGGAGCTAGGGAGAAGTGAGGTGGAGACACTGAACAACTAGAAAACCAACTCCTAGCTTGGGAAATGGCACTGAAGGGTATGAACAAGCCTAAAAACATACTTATTCTCTAAGAACTAGTTTCAGATTCAAGGGAGATAAGGTGGCATTAACATTTACATTTCCTTTTCTTTTTTTTTTTTTTTTTTTGAGACAGAGTCTCACTCTTGTCACCCAGGCTAGAGTGCCGTGGCATCAGCCTAGCTCACAGCAACCTCAAACTCCTGGGCTTAAGCAATCCTCCTGCCTCAGCCTCCTGAGTAACTGGGACTACAGGCATGCGCCACCATGCCCGGCTAATTTTTTCTATATATTTTTAGTTGTCCAACTAATTTCTTTCTATTTTTAGTAGAGATGGGGTCTCACTCTTGCTCAGGCTGGTTTCAAACTCTTGACCTTGAGCGATCCACCAGCCTTGGCCTCCCAGAGTGCTAGGATTACAGGTGTGAGCCACCATAGCGGGCCAACATTTACATTTTCTAAAGTGAATAGTGTAAATATGTAAATAGATAGATGTTTGTTTCCAATGATTAGTGAAATTGGTGGTTCTAAGTAGCTGCCTGGAAAGCTATCATTTATTGAAGGCTTTCTATGTGCCACGGACAGGCTAAGCGTGTTACATATATTATCTCATTTAGACCTCACAACAATTCTGTGAGGTTGGAATTGTCATTTTCATCTTACAGATGAGGAAATGGATGTTTCAGAGAGGCTGAGTGATGTGCCAAGTGATAACAGGCAGTGCCAGGCGTGGGGCCCAGCTTGATCTGAAGCCAAAACTCCTAGTTCTTCAGTGGTAGGCTGTATGCTGTTCTCCATAACCCACACTTGGAAAGTATAGTTAAAAGGTCTTATAATGTGGGTGTCAGGGAACAGGATAGATTAACTGTGTCATACCTCAGTTTTAGTCTCTGCTGCTGTATTTCATGAACATGTTTTTACTTTTGTTCTCTATGAACCTTTCTGACAATGTGGCCATGTCTTAGTGGAGCCATGCCAGAGTGGTCATCATACAGTAACCTTACTTCTCACAAAATCATGACTTCTGGCTCCTAAACCAGGTAGGTATTTTAAGGGTTCATTCCAATGTCTATTTTCCACTGTCTAGGCAAAATTGAGCATGTTAAATTAAAAATTCTGGGGTCTTAGTTTTTATTTAGAGAGTGCTATACAGTTATGCATTAAATGACATTTCAGTCAACGACAGACTACATATACGACAGCGGTCCCCCTAAGATTATAACATGGTTTAACACGACTCATAAAAAAAGATTACAATGCGTACCATATTTTTACTATACTTCTATGTTTAGATACACAAATACTTAAAATTGCCTCCAGTATCCTCAGTGTACTACTATTCTCAGTGGTACACTAACACGCTATGTAGGTTTGTGGCCTAGCAGCAAATAGGCTCTATACCATATTGCTTAGGTGTACGGTAGGCTATACCGTCTAGGTTTGCAAGTACGCTCTATGTTTGCACATGACGAAGTCACTTCATTTCTCAGAACGTAACCACACTGCTAAGCAATGCATGACTGTACAATAAATGTCCCATAGAAGTGAAAATAGTTCAGTAAATTATGGCATATTTACACAAGACTATCATATAGCTATTTAAAAGGATATCTACTAAGTGTGCTATAGTATAATGAGATGCTTACTTCGGTACAAACAGGATGTAAAAGTTTATATGGAACTAAGCAACACCCCAAAAAATCCTTTGCTTATTTAATAAAAAGAAAGACTGGATGAAAATGCAGACCACGTGTATATATATACCAAAACAACATGTTCTTTTTTTTTGAGACAGAGTCTTACTGCATGCACCACCATGCCCGGAGAATTTTTTCTATATATTTTTAGTTGGCCAATTAATTTCTTTCTATTTTTCGTAGAGACGGGGTCTCGCTCTTGCTCAGGCTGGTCTCGAACTCCTGACCTTGAGCGATCCGCCCACCTTGGCCTCCCAAAGTGCTAGGATTACAGGCGTGAGCCAAAACAACATGTTGAATACACTGAAAATATATACAATTTTTACTCATCAAGTATACCTTAATAAAGCTGAAGGGAAAATTTAAAAAGAGAACAAAAAAATACATACCAAATTATGATTAAGTAACAAGCAGCACTTTGGGAACTTTTCCCTTTCTTTTATTGCCCCATAGTTAATAGTTTTTACTTATGAAGTCATAAATATATTTTTTTCAGAAAGAAAATTTTCACTGTAATCAATCTGATAGGGCCTTTAAAATTTTTTTCCCATGGACTTTTCCCTTGACATTAATTATATACTTTCTGAAGTATTCATATTCTAATTTCCCAAAATTATTTTCAGTAGTTCCATCACAACAAATGTGTTTTAGATTTAAATAAAAAGGAAATACTTACTCCAGATTTTACTCAGAGTCTCAGAGGGCCTGGTATACTGAATAATATTACAGTCCTTGATGAGTTTCGTTATCAGTGTAAGAAAATTAAACAGAAGCCGATCTGCAGCTTTTTCTTCAGCCTCTTCCGTGATCTAAGAATGGATGTAAATTAATTAAAACAACAACTTGAAATTATCGGATGGACAGTTTTACTCCAGCATGTAAATCTGCACCAGAGTTTCTCAACTCAGCACTCCTGACATCCTGTGCTTTGTGGCTGTCAAGTGCACTGCAGGGCACCTAGCAGCATCCCTGGCCTCTCTACCCACCAGACGCCAGGAGCACCCCCACCCTCCAGCTGTACGATCGACAATGTCTCCAGAGCTTGCCAAGTGTCCCATGGGGGGGCAAAGTTGCCCCAGTTGAGAAACTTCAATCTTCATATGCTTTAATACTGATTTTTAAAAGAAGTTCTAACAGTATTGAATTTTTGCTTTTATTGATAAAGTTTTTTGAACACAAGTAATATTTGATATTTAATCTACTAGCTATACCACCTCAAGTAAAACTATAAAAGTTAGCAAGAGCTTTATTCCCTAGCAAATTACTTACATCTTTGAAGTTTTCTGGATCAATTTCCTTTTCGACCACAGGAAGGACAGTTTCAAGTCTTCTCCCAAAATCAACTCCTTCACTTTCCACAAACAAGCCACAGATCAAGGCAGCGAGTTGTCTATTTAAGCGCTACCAAAAATAAACCACAACAAGACAATGTCACCTGTAGTTGGGAGGCCACTTTCAAAATTATAAAATGAAGGGGGGCCTTACTTTGTCCTCATCATTGAGACACAATAAAAAATATTTCTTTCTTATGCTAGAAATCAATAAAATACGGAACTTTGATAGCTAATATACGAAAACGGAAAGAAGTCTCATCCTCATCCCCAAATTATGTGAGTATGAAACAAGTTAGTCATTAACATCAGACACATGTTGTTTATATTCCACAAAAATGGGCCAGTGATGGTGGTCACAAAATCAGCAAGTGGATAGAATGATAAAAATTACATTCCAGAAACTGAATAAGCAAAACTGGAAACAAAGGCATTCAGTAATAGAGACTGCTTAAGTAAATTATAATATGTTCACATAGTGGAGTACTTTGCTCAAATTAATAAAGTAGTAGGAATACAGGTGGGTTTTATGTTACTTTTTATAACTTCTTATGCTTTCCAAAACTTTAAAAATACATTATTTTTCTACCTTAATGGGTGGGTAGGAAAAAAAAAGGAATATGTTATTTGCATAATCAGATAAAAATAAAGCTATTTGGGAGAAACTAATTCAACAATGTATACTATACATGCTTATTTGAAGTATGAACACCAAAAGCTAAGACTTGTCACTGAACTATGACTAAAAGCAATGCTAACCTTTTTTGCTCCAAACCAGGTGGTAACCATATCAAACAGCCAGTCTTTTTTCTCGACGTTGATTTTACAGAGTAAGGATTTGATTGTCATGGATGCCATCTTTTTGCATGTGGCAGAGTCATCATTCACCATCATTAGACAAAGAGGAATGAAGAACATCCCACAATTCTCATGGAGTAGTCCCTAAAAGAAAGCAGGCATTTGTGAGCATACTCAGGATGGAATCCTACAGATGCTCTAGCAACGGAGGACTGAGGGCTCCCAGGGCTCATGGGGAAACAGCTGAAGAGCCTGTCTTTGGGATTACAGTACCTGAGGGAATGTGTCAAAGAGATAGGCGATCATTTCCAACGTGGATTCTCTCCCGGTCTCGTGTTCGTAACTAGGGCAAAGACATTAGGTATATTTGTTAGTATCTTCTAAATTTACCAGTAATTACTTAAAAAGTTTAAAGTATTGTATCAAGGTATCAGTCTGTTTCTTAAAAAATGGAAAACACTCCATTTCCCCAGTTCTAATGTTTGTATATATATCCATTAAGCTACTGTGCAGTTTTAAATGTAATTTTGTTAGATTTTCAACATTCTCCTAAGTGTGGACTCTTAAGACAATTAATGGTCAGACTAGATTGAAAAGCAACTTATGGAACTGCTATATGAAGCCATGCACAATGTTTGCTAATCCATTCAATGGGTCGTATAATAGCATCCTCAATGAGTGTGCCACCATGTTTAGGCTTTGCCCTTTTCAAGCCAGCTGCCATATTAAAGGGAAAGAAGAAACTAGCCCCCTACCCCTGTATAGTTAATGGTTTAAACTTACTTCAGTTGAGCAAGCAGGAATTCTAAGTTTGGTCTCAATTTGTCACCCAGGGGATAGTCAAGAATATATTTCAGAAAAACCTAGGAACAAAAGTCACACAGATGATTATTTGGATACCGTCTGTAGGTTTCCTAAGCTGCTTTCTGGGACACACTGGTAGGTTATAAAAACCTTTCAGAAGGGCAATCAAACAGGCCTTCCAATGGACTCCAGCTAAGTCTGCCTACTAAGTTAACAACAACCGTGACCGTTTCTTTCTCCCACTCACTTATCTCACTTATCCAGGTCCTGCCCTTTGTGTCCAACTGAGTCAAATCCTGGCCCACCCATGCATGGTTGTTTAAGACTCCAAATCTAAGCTTGCATATTGCTGATCTTGCTGATAAGTGTGTGGTTTGGTAGACTGAGTGTGGACGGTGGTTCAACCCTGTATTTCCCCTTGAACAGGAATAACACTATGGTGATAATATTAATACTGCTAATAATAACTAATGCATTAAAAACTTTCTATGTGCCAAACACTGTGTTAAGTGTTTCTCAGTTAAATCTCATTGCTTCCTCAGGAAGTAGGTGAGTGTCCCATTTTACAGCTGAACGGAATGAAGTTGGCCCAGAGACAATAAGAACACTGCTCATGTGGCAACAACAGAATTCCATGCCTAGTCTATCTGTGTCCAAAGGCTACACTCTCAAAACACTATAGTGTTAAGCCTCTTTTATTAATAAACTGTCACATCTAGTCTGTGTCCAAGGGCTGCACTTTCAAAACACTATAGTGTTCAGCCTCCTTTATTAATAAGCTGTGACAACTAAGGGACATCATTGAACTTCCAAGGTCTGCTTTTTCCCTAGCCATAAAATGGGGATGCTGTTTCTTTTGAAGGGTAGTTGTACATACAGGTCATGTATGTAAATGCTAGGCATACAGCTAGTGCTTAATAGCAGCTGGTCCTCCTTTTTCCTAATAGTAGCCAAGCACATTTTCCAAGGACATGCTTCCTCCCTTCTACCCTGGCTGCCTCAGCAGCCCAAACTCACCTGCAAACCAAGTCCGTATTTCCAGTTGAGATCTTACCACCTCTTGGGCACAATATGTGCTCATATTAGGGACAGACAAATGTATAAACACAAATCTGATCCTGTCACTCCTCTGCCTTAGGATATATAAGGACATATAGCTCCTCACTATTCCTACAACAAGCCCCAAATCTCTAACAGGACCACAGGGTCCTGCCTGACCTGGCTCCCCACCCCCAGCCCACTCACTTGCATTTTGCTCCCATCCAAACTAAGTTCTTACCCACCTCAAGGCTTCCCTTCCTCAGGTCTTTACTGCCCCTTCAGCTGGAATGCTAATCCTCCTTCTTCCTTCAAATTTTGGCTTGTCCACACTCAGGAAAGCCTTCCTTGACCTCCTACACTAGACACTAGGATGCCCAAATCTCAGAATAAAGCAACAATATGACACAAAGTAGTCTTCGGAATTCAGCCAATGTGGACACCTCTCTACAGATATGGCAGGGCCCAACTTTTGCTACGAGAATAAGCTCTCTCTACAAACCTGTCGGCACTGGACTCTGGCAGGTTCACTTTGAGCAGAAATTGCCAACTTGGATACTTTCCGCATGACATCATCAATTTCTGGGACCAACAACTTTCTTGATAAAATAGCCTGAAATACAAAAGGAAAAAACATACTCATTTTGTGTGTTTTACTGCAGATGGACGTAAGTAGACTTGATGCTAAAGTAGTGGCTGGCAGTTTTGAAACACAATGAAAGCATCTTCAAGAGAAAAAGAACATAATCTTAAAATTGGTTAAAGTAGTGAATTTTTTTTATATTATGTACCTTTTACCATAAGAAAAAAAACCCAATTTCCAATAAAATTTTCAATATGACAAATAAAAAGAGTATCTATATTTGTACAGAATTCTCTGGAAGTGGTAATTCAGAGCTCATGTACAATCACTTTCAAAAGTAGGTAAGTTAACTTGTAACTGACCCATCAAAATCATTAACAATTTTTATAAATTACTTAATTTTAGCAGTCTACAGCTAGTCAAAACATTATGTTCCACATTATTCTAAATTTCTGATGTGAGGCTCATAAACTGTAAAAGCCAACATTTTGGTGACACTCTACCTTCAGAAGACCAAATGCCGTGGCTTGTCTTGAAGTATCATAAATGTCCTCCTCAGCATATGCCAGTAGAACTTGGAGCTGTTTTTCAGTTATCTGGTAGGACCTGACTTTCTTGACAAGTATGGTCACACACTGCAAGGCACAATAGTGAAATTAGCAGCCAGCACATCCCACAAGTCAGGCTCCAGTGAAATGATAAGGACTCAATATAACACACAGGTGTCCTTTTCTACACAGGATGCCAACCCTCTAGCCTCAGCAAATTATTCTAAAAAACTGTGGACCAAGACCACAAAGGGCAATGGGGAAACTATCTTTGATGCTAACCCTGGTTCTGGCTTTCTCTAAGTGCAAGTGAAGGCATCTCACCTTGAAACAATTTACCACCAGGTGGAAGTTCTGGCCCCGCGCAGCCCCGAGTTTTGCATACTCCTTCAGCAAAAGGAAAAGGTGTTTCGTCAGCTTTTCCGCTTGTGTTTCTATGGAAGGCAGAGGGAACCTTAAGACCCAGATCAGGCATTGTAAAGCACCTGTGATCACCTGAAAAACAAAACATACAATCAACTGTGAAGTGACCCAACCCAACAATACAGCACCTCAGGCTGTGTAGACTCTATAAATAATTGAGCTGAATAAATAAGATGCTGGGCCCAGCTCACTCTGGAGAAACTGTGCCCAAAGTATAAGAAGATACGAACGTTTCCTACGCCCTGTTAAAGAACTTACTGCTTATCCACAGCAAGTGAAGGAAGATCATTAGGAAATAAGAAAAGCTGCTTACTTAGCATATCCCTATCCTATATGCGGGTTCATGATTTGGATGGGTTGACCAATTTTAGGATTTCTTTTCTTTTTTGAAAAATACATCTTA
Organism: Lepilemur ruficaudatus; assembly: GCA_963574885.1. Lineage (NCBI taxonomy): Eukaryota > Metazoa > Chordata > Mammalia > Primates > Lepilemuridae > Lepilemur > Lepilemur ruficaudatus. Next base: position 21,154 of record CAUYRT010026015.1, on the reverse strand, counting down.
AATGACTTTTCTGTTTTCTAGACTGGCACGTCAATGTGATCCATTCTTACTAAGCTTATATTAGGTATACAAGGCATTCTATTGGGCATTATAAATACAAAGAAAAAAGGACACGATCTCTGCATCTAAGCAGATAGTTGGCTCAGAAGTTAAGCATGCGAACGATTAACTCTCACTTATCAGGGTCAAGTGCTATGCAAAGGATATGGGAAAAGCGTGCTGGGATCAAGCGATCACACAGAGAATCCCTGGACCTCTGAGGCCAAACCTTGGCGAGCACCTGCATCAGCTAGTTAAGCTCTGTCTACTATAACCTTACTGCTCTGGCTGCTATGGGGGCCTCACTGGGCTGGATTAGATGAAGACAGAGAAGAAAGCTTGGGAGTCAGAAAGACCTGGGCTTACATCCCAGCTCTGCAACTGACTACCTGTTTGACTCTAGATATGTTACTTAACCTCTCAGCACCTTCATCTGTAAAGCAGGTGATATGAGAAAGTGAGAGATTGGAGTCTGACAGCCTAGATCTGTGACTAGGTCCTAGCTCTAGTTTTGTCATTTATAAAACAGAAACATTAAGAATATATGCCTCAGGGGTTGTTGTGAGAATGAGATATCTTTAAGATTCTTAACACGGAGTAGCAGTAGTGACAATGGTGATGATGATGGTGATGACGGGCACGGGGACACTACCATTCAACCTCATGAAGTTATTGTGAGAATCAAATAAAATAATTAATGTACCTAGGAAAGCTTTTAAAACTGTTAAGGGCTATCCAAACATATGGGATTATTAAATTGGGAAGCAATTTAACATAGGGAATAGTGGTGGTTCATGTCATAAATCCCTTTAAAAACTCAATCATGTCAGGAAGCACGAGCCTAGGCATAAGTTCTAGGTATTCTGCACACACAGCTCTTGTGCAGGCACAGATGCTCCAATACAGACTACAAACCAACACTCACTTTCACGTCCTTGGAACGCAGGCAGTCTATGAGGAGAGACACAAAAGGATCCAGCATTTCCAGCACATGGTCACTTGAAGACTTAATCTTGGAAGTTTTCAGACTCAGATGCAGCAGCTAAAAGATTTAAAAATTTAAAACATGAGTTGCCTATAAGACCAGATGAGTTGGGTAAATGCAAAATGATTTAGAGACAAACAAGAAATATTAAGATACTTCTATTTAAAATGATAAAAAATTTTTAAGAAATGAGAAACTGCCTGGGAGAGTCTCAATAAATCAAGAAGGTGGGAGCTCACTGAGCAGCTGAGATGCTAAGTCCATTTACCAAATGGTTGTGCAGTGTCTACTGTGATCCCAGGCACTGGCTCAGTACGCAGGACACAGCAATGACCAAGACAGACATGATCCCTGTCCTGATGGATCTTAGCCATGAAGACAGACTTTAAGGAAATGATTAAGTACAAATGCAGGTTGCTTTGAGAGTTCTGCAGGGATCTGGGTCGAGGGAAGAGTGGGTGGTAAGGTCCCAGGATAGGAAAGGGTGTGGTGACTTTATAGACCTGAAGGGACACCAGCGTGGCTGGAATGAGTGTTGGAGTGGTATGTTAGGAGGCTAGGACCTTGCAGCCCAAATGAAGACTAGACTCTCTCCTAGGAAAAATCAGAGTCAATGAAGGGTTTTAAAAAGGAAAATAAACTGATCAGATTTGTGTTTTTAAAAGCTCGCCATCTTTTAAAAAAATTCAAAATAGGTTAGAGGTACTCATTGGCAAAGCAACAGTAAAACCCTAATAAATATTAGGTCAGAATCATTAATTCTGGGAGTTATATCATCAAAGTACAAGAAGAGATATACAGTACATGGACCAATGCACCTTTAAAAATATCTAGAGAGTTTATTTACAGTAAGGCATTTCCAGTGGAAGTGAGCAGTACTGGAAATTTAGCAGAGGATTAAAAGGTACAGACTCCCTGAAGGTAGTCAGTCTCATTGTAAGGTTAATTCTTACCCGAAGCCCAGACTCAATAAATATGTGCATATTCGTTTTCCTGCTCACAACAGCCTTTGGCCCTCCTCGGACTGGAGTTGGGGGGAGCAGAAGGCAGCTCTGGGGTGGTAGACGTGGATCTGGTGCAGGGGCTACTGGATTTCTGTCAATCACGTGGAATGAAAACAGGGGAAAGAGCAGTCAGCTGCATTCCAAAGTTTCTGTGGCCCTCTAAGGTTGATGAGAGCCCACCCTAAATAATGTGCCATTTGCTCTGGTTTTTCTCCCCCTTAATCCTAAGACACAGAAGAGATTATTAGGTTGTTGATCACGGTTACTAGGACAAGCCTCAGAAAGAGAGGTCAGATTGATAAATATACATTTAAATTAAGATGAATAGCAGCAAGAGAACACACCCTTTGACTTCTGAAAACAAATGCCAAAGAGTCTCTCTTAGAACGCAGACACAAAATCCAAAAGAAGTTTACTAATATGTAAGGTATTTTAAAATCTTTGAAGATCTAAATCTCTGTTCAATCGGAATAAGAGGTATATATTTAAATTCTATCCTAGCTTTGATTCAATAAATGTTTAAAACAAAAAGGTAGCAGAGAAGGCCAGAATAATTGGCTGCTGTCACAGCTACCTCATTCACAGGAAAAACAATCTCATGTTGAAATGTATCATATCACAAAGTAGTACTATCTTATAAATCAGATGAACATATTAATAATTTTTTTAAACTGAAGCAAATTATGAAAACAACCCACTGAATGGCTTATCAGAAACAAGCACCTAAAGGATAGTTTGTTTATTTATTGCTTTCAAACTTACTTTTCTTTCTCTGTTAACAGGGGAAGATTTTCACTGACCAAACCATAACTGAGCAACAGAATGGATTCTGCCGTCATTTCCTGATTTACAATTAATCCTGCTATGATTCGGCGTAAGGTTTCGTGCACTTTCCGGGCCAGTTTCAAACTGGTGGTATTCTGTAAGATCTAAAAGCAAACATCAATGTCATGCTGAGATAACACAGAACTGCATTTTGATACAGTTTTCAAACATAATGGTAATTTTCTTTAATGTAGTATTTGCTAATTTTTTTCCTAATTAAAAAAAAATTCTGAAAATTTCAAACATGCATAACATGTAAAGTAAAAGTTATAGGTAACTTCAACCCCAGAGATAAGTACTGGGCAGCCTGTCTGTGGATTTCTTCCACTCCCTCCCAGCTCTCTGTAGGTGAGGGCTCAGGGCACACCACCAGAGACAGGATGGGACAAGTCCAAGTTAATGCCAACCCTCCAGATGCATTAACGGGGGCAATTTATAGGCAAACACACACAAATATACACACACATACAAAATCAACAAAATGAATAGTCACCACTCATAGGAAATCACGTGAATGAAGTGCTGCCATGGCCAAGCCTCAGGGTTTGATACTAGTTGACTTACTGGGAACCCAGGATCATCCACTTTGGCAAAGCACTCAGCACTTCATAGCTATTATCTCGCATAGGACATAGTATTCATAACTTTCATTACTTTGGGGGATTTTTATAATTCACATCACAGACATATGTGCTTTGCTGACACTTTTTCATCCTCAAAACACATCTCACATTCTTAGACCAGGCTGAGATAAAACTAAATGCAGTCCAGGAATACTTACGAAGTTCATCTAGCACCAAACATTTGGAATTAGAGTAATTCATGTCATGAGACAGTGCTTTTTGCTCTAGTTTTCATAAATAAAAGTGTAATAAAATGAACTAATAACATTTACTCAATGTTCACCCCTGCAATGGGAACAGCAAAACAATAGGAAGGTGGGCAAATTATAGTCCCTGTTCTCCAAGAGGCAGAATGAAACCATGGAAAGAATGTGAGCTTTGGATCAGAAAGATCTGGAACTAAATCTTGACTTTATTCTTTTACCACGTCCCTTTCTACCTTCCCAAGCCTACATTTTCTTATCTGTAAAATATAAGTACCGTCAATCTCATAGGCTGGTTGTATAGATTAGAAGAAATAACATAGCAGTGGTTACAAAATAATACATGATCAATAAATGCCAGTTCTCTTCTGCCTGGCAATATGGGAGTGGCAATAGGATTCCAAAGTCTTGCTAATATATGTTTGTTTTTTCTAATTAAAAATTCTTAATAAAATTTCAAATATAGATATACATATAAAGTAAAATTTCCCCATAATCTCAACCCTAGAGGTCACCACTGTGCAGTTTGTGTGCTCTGGATTTCTTTACATTCTTAGCTGCTGACCTGACCTAGCTGTAAAATTCACCTGCATTCATGGCAGCTGCCTTTCCTTTTCCATTTCAGAGTTTACATCAGGGACTACGACTCTGGGATTACAGCACTCAGGGCTGCCCTTTAGTGGCCCTGTGGTACTGGTGCCCTTGGCACCAAAAAAATGGTGGCTGATCACGGACAGTGTTATGGTTTGCCCTGCAAGGCTCCTTTTAGGAACTTATGATATTGCAACATTAGGGTCTCCTGTATCACAGTCAAGCCCTTACCTCTTTTAAAGGAAGGATGAGTTTTACCACCTGATCTTTTCCTACAAACTTGCCCAGGATTTCGTAAGAATCATAACTCTTGCTTCTTCGTGCCTCCATGACTTTGGAGAGAATCTGCTTTACTTCCTTTTCTTCAGCAACGGCACCAAACAACTCACGGTTAAAAATCTTTGAAAGAAAAAGAACAAATGGCAATCATGTGAACTCAGCAAGATATGCCAACATAAGCAGTCTTTGGAAAAAGGCACTGGTGTGTCCCAATCAAAGGAAAGCAAGTTGGACTGGACTGAAAGTAGATGGTAAAAGTTTTTTTAGAATTCACTTGTTTTCACTACAATTTAGGGACCAATCACTAGAAAACACACACATACAGGAACACTTGAAGGCTGATACTAATGAGAAACAAGGAAAAAACATTCACAGATGTGCATATAAAATTATGTAACTATACAGACAGGTATGTCTTTTTTGATATTACCAAAGAGTAGCTTAATTTCCCTTCAAGAAATTCTCATGCTATTTGCAACTAAATTATTGAAATAAATGTAAATATTTAAATTGAGATTCAAAATGATAGTGTCAATATTTTTGAATAAATGAACAAAAGGTTGTGTGGCAAATTTATTCTCTTCCTAACCCTACCTCCCAAATTAGTACATTATCTAATTTTAAAAGTTATTTATTTTTCACTATTACAAATAAAGCTCTGGTAAATATACTTTTATTCATTTAAAATAGATTCTTGGAAATGACTGAAAATTTTTGCTCATTTCAAAGCTTTTGGTACACAATGTCAATTTTCTTTCCAGAAAGATTAGACCAATTTATGACCTACTGGCAATGACAGAGTACCCATCTCACTTGGGTCTTACCTAATCTAAAAGATGAGACAATACATTATTTTCATTTTTGTAGGCTATGATTATTTCTTATTTTGTGAACTGATTTTTTTGGTATCCTTTGCCCACTTTAAAAAAATTTGAAATTCCTCTCTATAAAGCTTACCTCAATCATTATACCTAAACAAGAGTCCAAATCCCCAACTTGCAGCTTGTTGGTGAGGCCTTGCAGCAACATGTAAACAGTGAAAGTCAGCACGTGGACCTAAAATGAGACGCACAGTACGAATATGAATGGTTAGGAACACCACACTAGAAAAATGTGAGATCTAGAAAGTACTGCAAAGAGAGCACTCAGTTCACATGTCTGGTATTGCCAGGAGAAGCTCTGATAAACGACACATACTTCTATCACTACCTAAATCCTTTGACCAAATGATCACTCTGTACAAAAGATGTTCAGAAACACATTAGGATTTACTGTGACTAAACCAGGCCAGTGATTTATAAAGAAAGGCACTAGAGTCTTGAACTTTTAAAAAACCAACCAGTGCTTTAAGGAGCTTGCCAATTGTGAATCTAATCGGGGCTGGTGCATAAAGTATTATGAAGGAAACAAATAAGATTTTGCCCCCAATAGCAACCCAGCTCACATTTACTGAGAGCTTACTGTATTAATACCTTACATGTACTAGATCAGTGATGCCTCACCCACCCAGTGTATGGTGTAGGTGCTGTATTATCAAGGGAGGACACTGAGGCACAGAGAAGTGATGGGCAGGAAGTGGTAGAGTCAGGAGAATAAACCAGAGCCCAGTTCTGTATCGCCATGCTATACTGCCCCTCAAGCTTTTTGCATTCTTTATGCTGCTTCTAGTGCCATAAAATTATCATGGTAAATATCAGCCAATAATCATAGGCTAAGGAAACACATTTATTTGTCAATCCATAGACTGGATTGTAAAGGCACAGTTTCTTATGTACCTACTTGTGATCTTTATTTTTATATACAGGTGGTCCTGACTTACAATGGTTCAGTTTATGATTTTTTGACTTAATGATGGGTTTACTGGGACATAACCCCATTGTAAGTGGAGAAACATCTGTATTTAAAATGTTTGCTGTGAGCTTTATATAATTTTTTAAAATCTTTTTTTTTTTTGTTTTTTGGTGGGGGGCTCTTGAAGTGACTTATAGTATTTGAGCTGCAAATATTTGAATTCCAACGCAACTTGAATATAAAGCACATGAGGCAATTTACCTGGTATCCACGGACAAGGGTAGTCTGTAATTCTTTTAAAACATACTGTAAGAAGTGCACACCCAAATCCTCTATTATTTTTGCAAGAGTGCTCCGTGCAATGTCTCTAATTTCCTGTGCTCTGTTCTTGAGGAGAGCACACACTTTCAGCAAAATACTAGAAAATGAGAAGATGAAAAATGACTAAGCAAATAAACATACAAATATCCTTTTGTATCTTAATTACTCATAACTCAAATTTCCCAGTTAGGATTCTAAACCACAACAAATTGCGATAGTAATTCTCTTCCTGACAAAAGATATTTAAAAGCCAGGAAGAAAAGAACCATCTTTTTTTTTTTTTTTTTTAGACAGAGTCTCGCTCTGTTCCTGGGTTAGAGCACCGTGGCATCAGCCTAGCTCACTACAGCAACCTCAAACTGGTCTTAAGCGATCCTCCTGTCTCTGCCTCCCAAGTAGCTGCGACCACAGGCATTCACCACCATGCCTGGCTAATTTTTTCTATATATTTTTAGTTGGCCAATTAGTTTCTATTTTTAGTAGAGACGGGGTCTCACTCTTACTCAGGCTGGTTTTGAACTCCTGACCTTGAGCGATCCTCCCGCCTTGGCCTTCCAGAGTGCCAAGATTACAGGTGTGAGCCACCGCGCCCAGACAAGAACCAACTTTTGAGTTTCACTGAACTTTTCTAATTTGCCATGCAGCATACCTTGGCAGATTAGCTTCCATAACTTCTGGTGGAAGGGACTGCATTAGTTTAACCATAGCAAAAGCTAAAGGAACTCGAACTACTTCCTCATCATTCACAACCTTTGACTTGATCAACTTGTGTTCTTCTTCCCTTTTAGTCTGTAAGAAAAATTTGGATTAAACTTAAACCAAAATGAAAATAAATGGATCAAGGACCTATCATCACTCCAAACTTGCATTTGAAAGACAAGCTCTTTTTGTAGATCTTAAGCCCATTTCTGAGTTTGGGGTCTTTAAAAACAAACTGAATTGTGTAATTTGCAAATAAACCTCTAAAAATTATAAAAATAATAGAAATAAGAATGTCCTATTTTTCAAAGGAGTCACCAGAAAAACATAAAGCTGACTTTTCAATGATGTGGGTTAAGACGGCTGTGAAGTACAGAAAACTCACATAAAATATGTGTCAATTGGGATTTTCAAGTGTTTGAGTGACACTGTTGGTATACAATAAATGAAGTGCCTCAAATAAAGGTTTATTTACAAACATACAAAATGACCAAATCAATATATTTATACCAGGGGTTGACAACTTTTTTCTGTAAAGGGTCAGATAGTATTTTTGGCTTTATGGTCTCTGTTGAAGTCTTTATAACTCTCTGTTGTAATGAAAAAGCAGAATCAGATGCTATGTAAATGAATGGGTACGAATGTGTTCTGATAAAACTTTATTTACAAAAATAGGTTACAGACTAAATTTAGCCCATGGGCCATAATTTGCTGGCCCATGTTTTATACTGATAGGAAAGAAAAGGCTTTGGCTTGTTATCCCTGTTACTGGGGAAAGATGAATTGTGAAGAGTAAAGAAGTGGCCAAGACGTAGAAAAAAGAAACATACTCTAATTTTTAATAACCTTTTTCGGACATAGGAGTCTCTTACCATCTACTTTGGAGACCGGAAAGTATATCTACCATAACAAAACGATGAAGAAGGAGAATTACTGCCTAGCTGCAGCAGATGAGCCTAAAGTTGACAAGATAAGAGGAGGGAGGTGAACTGTGATCAAAGGAAGTCCAAATGCTGAAGTCAAATCGTTAAGAGCCCCAGTGTGATAAGTCCCCGCCAACACCTGAGTTCACATAGATCTGCTGGGCCCCAACAGAATTATTACCGTGGATGCAAGGCATTTATGTAGCCTAGGCAGAATATCCCCAGTTATGGTCGCTTGGATATTTTTAATTGTCTTCTCCAATTCTTCCTTATTCCGAGGCAGGAAAGAGACTGACTTCGTGACACACTCGGACTCCTTAGCTGATGTCCCTTCAGAATTAGCTGGATCAGGGTTTCCCAGTTCTTCACTGTCTGACAAACTCTTACACGTATTTTCCTTCTCCTCCTCACCCGTGTGCTCTAATTCCATGGCTTCATGCTCTGGTAACTCAGCCACTTCAATTGTGTCTGTGTTTAATAAACAACAAAAGTCACATCAAATAAGGAAACAACACAGTTGTGGTAAATAATCTTTCCCGCTGAAATCCAACTTTCAATAGCAAATAGCTAATCACCAACTGTGGGCAGGCAAGGTAAAGGCTGCGGAAACAGCAGTAAATGAGAGGGCAATGGTTTCTGCTTCCTCACAGTTTAGGGCCTAATGAGACACAAAGACAAATAAACTGCCAATTATTTAATATAAAATAATGTGGAACAGCAAGTGCAGGGTAATGCGGGAACGCACAGGGAGGCTGGGGGCAGGAAGGTCTTAATGAAAGCAAGCTTCCAAAGTACTGTGGCTGGAGGTTTCCAAAAGCAAAACCCCGCATTCATGGGCATGAAAATCATCATGGCGGCCAACAGGTCCTATGCAGAAATGTCCCTTATTCTAGGATTCAGCTTATTAAAGAAAATTAGGCAGCACAGTATTGTGGGGCAAGTCCAGACGAGACTCAGCTGACAAACCATGTAACCATGGTCAATTCACTCAACCCTAGTGGGCTCTGGATTCTTCACAGGTAAAATGGAGATGCACCTGCCTTGCAAGGCTATTGTGAGGATTAAATGAGATAAGGTTTATAATTGCCTAAAATAACGTGTCTGATACTTCACTGACTTTCAAAAAACGGTAGCTATTAGTCTTTATTTCATTTACTGGCTTTGGGAAGGTTACTTTGTCTCTGAACCTCAGTTTCTCATATCAAAAATAGGTAAACACTAAGGTCCTTATGACATTCTTCATGAGGACAAATGAGATATGGTCTCTAAAAGCTCAGCCTATAGTAGGTGCTCAATAAATGTTTCAAGCTACATTGTTCTTCATGTCAATGAATTTATTTTCCCTTCCCTTAAAAAGACCACTATCCTCTTTGACTCACCATTGACCAATTTTTACTAACATGCAGAATCAAGAACTAGAAAATGAAAACTCTTAATTCAACATAATATAGAACAGCAATTCAGTGATGCTCCTTAACCTCATCCTAAAGGACAATGCTCCACCCTGGGTTGGTTCAGCTCTGACTCAGGGTAATTTAGGGAACTGCTCGTAACTAGCAGGTCAGGCTCTTGTTGCATCATAATGTGATGGATGCTCTTTCATGCTGCTTTGCCAATATGTGATATGAGCAGTACAGAAGAGGTTAACTATGGAGGAAAATGAAGAGAAAAAGAGATGTTTGACAGGCAGAAGCCATACAGTGGTAAGTTGATAACAAATTTTGAGGTAGAAGATTTTTTTTTTGTCTAGCACCTCCCTGGAAGCTACCACTATTCCTCACAGCTACCTGAAACCCAAGATCAGCAATGCCTGCAGTACGTAATTCCATAGATGAGATGAATCTAATCCCAGGGACAGAAGTATCCGCATTGAGTTTCCTAGTGCTTCAGACGCTAACAATCAGCCTTTGCTGGTAAGACTGCTTATCCGACACCCTGACTGGGCAGAAGATTAATCACAACTATGCCTCATATGAGATGTTAAAAAAAAGTTGTCTCCAAAACAACAAAAATATGTAACCCCCTTACAGCATTAATAAAATACTCCAGCGCACTCTTTCCCAGAGACAAAATAATTTAGAAGTAAAAACAAAATCTGAATATTGTGAAATATCACAAGGAGCTGGCAATTGTTTTCGTAAGTGACTTTAGACAGCTATTAGACGGAGATATCAATAGCACAGGATCAATAACACAGCATGTAAGAGAGCAACACTCAGGTGGAACACACATATTTTTGGGACAGACAGCACACTCAGATTTCAGTTAACTTTTTGAATATATCATAGCGTATGAATTTGGACACCACTAAACTTTGATAATTTGAGCTAGTTTAGAACAAGTACTTTAACTATATTACTTTAGGAGAAATAGTTAAGGAAATTAAATATTTTTAAACATTTATGTTTATGCAAAGTTGCAAAATGTAGATTCAACTGACTAAAGAAAATAGTGCAAACTGAAGGCCAGAATATTTCTGCACCTTTAGCCAAAATAAATAGGATAAATAGGCCTATTGAGGGTTCAATCTTTCCTTATTTTTCTGTGCTGACCAGACCTCTAGTTCAATGTTCACTATTAAGTAGCAGTAGTAGGTATTTTCATCTTATTCTGCTTTTAAAGCAAAGGCTTTTAATCTTCTACCACTGAGTATAATGTTGTATTAGGATTTTTAAAGACATCATTTAACAGGTTAAGAAAATTTGTCTATTCTTTTGTTAGATATTCATCCTCTATCATCAATAGACACTAAATTTAATCAAATAGTTTCCCTCCATCTACCTAGATGATCATATGTTTTTTACATGTTAATGTGTGAAATTCCATTAACTAATTATCCAATATTGAACCAACCTTACATTCCTGGAATAAACCAAAACACGGGCATGTTTTTAAATGCTTTTTTTGATTGTGGGATTTGATTAGCAAATATTTGGCTTAAGATTTTTTATATTTATATTAATGAATGAGACCAGTGAGAATATTTCACTCACAGCGTCTGTCAGTTTTTGGCATGCAGTTACACCAATTACATGAGTTAGTAGGTGCTTCCTCTTTTCCAATCATCTGAAATAGCTGGCATAAGGTTGAAATCATCTACTTAAATGTTTGGTAAAATTTGCCTATAAAACATTCTGTGCCTGGTGTTTTCATCAGGAGATATTTAACTGCAGATTCAATTTCTTTTTTTTTTTTTTGAGACAGAGTCTCACTCTGTTGCCTGGGCTAGAGTGCCGTGGCATCAGCCTAGCTCACAGCAACCTCAAACTCCTGGGCTCAACCAATCCTCCTGCCTCAGCCTCCCAAGTAGCTGGGACTACAGGCATGTGCCACATGCCTGGCTAATTTTTTCTATATATTTTTAGTTGGCCAATTAATTTCTTTTTATTTTTAGTAGACACGGGGTCTCGCTCTTGCTCAGGCTGGTTTCAAACTCCTGACGACCTTGAGCGATTCTCCCACCTTGGCCTCCCTGAGTGCTATGAGCCACCGTGATCGGCCCTCAATTTCTTTAATGGTTAGAGATTCATTAGGATTTTTTATTATCTTCTAAAGTCAATTTTTATATTTTCTAAGAATTTGCACATCTCACTCACATATTCAAATTTACAAATGCAAAGATCATATTATTTTACCTTTGTCATTTTATTGTGACCCTTTGTAATTTCTAATCTTATTTATTATGCCTTCTATTAATATTTTTATGGATCAATCTTGTCAGGCATTTGCCAGTTTATAATCTTACAAATATCTATTTTTAGTTCTGTTGATCTTTTCTATTATATCTAGTTTATATTTCATTAATTGCCGCTTTAATTTTTATTGTTTCTTTTATTAAATTTTCTTTGCATTCATTGCTTAATGCTCTTTCCACACAAGAAAATAAAATTGGATTTCTATGTAAATAATCTACAGTTCAGATGTTTTTCACTAATACGATTTAGAATGGCCTTCTCTATGGTTAAGTAGGTTTTATAACAATACTTAAATCATTCATTTTAGCTTCTTTCTGACTCATTAACTAGTCACTGCTATAAGAGCAGAAAAGAAGAATAAGTTGAATTTTGCCATCTTTAATTCACTATCATAAATTATCCCAGAATAAAAAGAAAATCTAGTTTAAGAAACTTTAAAAACTTACTTTCTTCATTCTGCATTTTTCTCATTTGTTCTTCCAGAGTTTTGTGGTCAAAGTGGAATGCTTCTAACACGATCACTAGCAAACTGTTTTTTTTAAAAAAAAGATACACAGAAATGTTTATTTGATTACCAGTATCTTTGATTATTTGACTATTAAAAGGAGAGGAAATTTTCCAAGTTCATTCTTGTTGGTATAACAAAAGAAATTAAAAAAGGAGAGGAAATTTAAAGTCTAATAAATATTAAAATTATTTTTATCAGTATTTTTGACTTGAACATATTAACTGCCATGTGAGTTGTATTTAACTCATGCTAGTGTTGACTCCGGGGCCTCGTGAAGCATATGTAACTCATATGGCTCTTTATCTTGAGCTATGTGAACTATTTGTCAAGTTGCACATAACTCACACACAGAAAACAATAAAAAATAACACATTTTTCATTAAATTAGAAAGGATCGTTTTGTTTTTGAAGGTTTCATTATATTTTCATAATAAAACACTAAGGCCCCAGGGGAAAAAAGTTTGTTTTTTAGTGTGGCAGTCAGTGTGTTAACAAGCATTAGCATAACCTCATTAGTAAAAGATAAAAGTAAATACAATTATAGAAAGACTCATTCAGTAAATATTTTAAAAATTACATTTTAAAAACAAAATAAGAAACACTTAAAAATTGTTTAAAAATGAAAACAAAAAAACTACAAAAATTGACCATACCTGACTCCCAACTTTTGATTGATCTGTCCTGTCTGTAAGACATGAATGAAATGTTTCAAGTAATATATATATGCTGACCAAGAGAGATGTTTGCAAATGGCTCCAATAACCTCTGTGGCAGCAATGGTTATATTTTCATGCTGCAAAATAAATCAAGAGCATCAGTGCCAGAACAAGTATTTGCTAATAAAATACATGGCTAACTTGGTATATTAACATATTTTGGACTCTTTTCCACTCAGACCTCCTTGATGGGTTTAGGATTACATACAATGAATGAAGCAAATTTAATGCACAAAAGCAGACAAATGTCAAAAACTAATATATTGCACTACTTAGCAGGCTAAAACATGCTGCCTCAGAGACATCTCTTTCAGGCCATGACAGAAAACAGGGACTGGATTTACCTTTATACCTTAAGTTAGAAAAGCAGGCAAAATATACGAAACAACAGTTTTCAGACTTTGGATATCAAACAGTGATCTTTGAGAAAAAGGAAACAAACGAAGTGAGCCTTATAATTACCCCAATTTACTGTGTGGAGAGAACTGTTAGGTTACAGCACAGGAAGGGAGACCCAAAGAAAGCCCAGTGGTCTCCTTGAGTTAAGGAGACAGTTGAGGTTATGGCAGCTGGAGTGCAGAGGGCAGAGCATCAGGAGAGGGGAGAGGTACACCGGGGAAAGCTGCACAGAGAGCAAGCTCCTTGAGTCTTCAGCTGAGTACTGATCACTATACATGAGCAAGAAAGAGACAGGGAAAGAACCACCAAAAAGGAATTGATGAAACTATCATCAAAGACCGTATAAGGATGAGACTAGTTCACATTCCTATCAGCCAGAGTGAAAAACCCTCATGGTATAGGGGGCATTAGCTACTCAGGAACTCAGAAAGGTAGTGCCTCAGCTGTAGGGCCATATTAGCCCTAGACTAAAGGCCGCTCTTGTCTAAGAAAGCTTAAAAGTTAGCCTCAAAAGGACCAGGCTATTCACAAGTCATCTAACTGCATCTGAGAATAATTCTCAAGAATACGTAAAGATGTACTTATATACCCAGCACCCAATAAGGTAAAATTCATAATGTCTGGCAGCTAACAAAAAATTACCAGGCACACAAAGAGGCACAAAAATATCTCTAATGAGAAGAAAAAAAAATCAATCAATAAACAGACCCAGATACGACATAGATGATAAGAGTTAGTAGACAAAGACATTAAAACAATGGATAATAGCTGTATCAAGAAGGGAGATGACATTTATAATCTGATGACTTATTTTTGATTAAAAAAAATCCCCTTAAACTCAATATATGTTACTTGTGATTGTACTCCATTTGGTTTCTTGCTGTGTTATAAGTTTTATAGCAGCCTTTGACAATGAGTTATAAAATTTTAATATAGTCACAGGAAATTAAAACATTATTTAAAAAAAGGAAGGGATAAGAAAGCATGAGCATATTAAAGAAAGACATGGAAGAAATAAAAAAGGCCCAAATTGACCTTCTAGAGACCCAAGACAATTCTGAGAGGAAAGAGACACTAGATGAAATTAATAGCAGATCAGACATTGCAGAAGAAAAGATTAGTAAATCTGAACACATAGCAATAGAAAATGAGACAAAATAAAACCCAGAAAAAAATTACTAAAAAACAAAATAAAACTAAACAATACAAAAGCCTACTAAAATACACTGGCGTCTCCAAAGCAAGAAGGGGACCCAAAAATATATTTAAAGAAATAATGTCCAAAAATTTCCAAGTTTAATAAAAACTACACATCTACAGATCCAAGACGCTCAATGAACTCCAAGCACAAGAATCATAAAGGAAACTACACTAAGGCACATCATAAACAAATGTCTTAAAAAACGGTGATAAAGAGAAATTTTTAACAGCAGTAAAAAAATATATATATATACACATATATTCAGGGGAACAAAGTCAGGGATAACTTCTCATTGGAAACAATACGAGCCAAAAGACAGCAGAGCAACATCTTTAAAGTACTGAAAGGAAAAAAACGAAAAACCAACCTGTCAATCTAGAATCTATACCCAGTATAGATTTGTGCCAGGCACAGTTCTCGGGGCTTTAGAACTATTCTAAGTTTCTAATTATGGTGACAACATCAATATGGAGGTCACCAACTCCATCTACATTTTGGCAAAGTGTGTCATCATATGGGTAGAAGTTTATTGGTTTCTAGATCTAATGTCCTACCTTGAGCATTTTCTCATCAAAAATTGGAGTCATGGCATAAGGCATGATGTAATTCTGAAGAGATTTAGAAGACAGAACAACTTTGCCTTCCATTAGTTGTTTTGACAATTTCTTCAAGGCTCTTGCTCTTCTGTGGATCTATGAGTTAGATAAAAATACAAATTAGTTACTGAATAATCTCACCTACAACCAGCTCCATTTCAGTATCATATTCTTTTTCCATGAAAAGATTAAAGGAGTGAAACACAGTCCATGTGTCATATGAGCAAACACCTGTGCGTTGATTTGCTTCCAGAGACATAATCCCTAGCATTTAATGGTGGACCCAAAACATTTAAACGTCTTAGGAAAAGGCAGGGAAAGGTGACACTATTATTAATTGTGGTTTGTGATACCATCACAGAATCAGACTCCAGGAAATGATCATCTTATATGTGAATCCGACCAATGATCATGAAGACCAAAATGAGAAGCTTAAACCTTTTGGGAAAGTTAAAACATGTCTTTCCAAATGAGGCAGAATTTTTTGAAATCCCTATTTTGTATGCAGGAAAAAGCAGAATTGTTAGCTACCTGAATATGCTTCATGTTCTCAAAGAAGTCCATTTCTGGATCATGGTAATGAGTCAGCTGTACCAAGTCTTTAAATTCCAGTTGATTTGGAAAGGTTTGAATTAAACAGGAAAGTATTGTGGTGTAATCCTGTTGAATACTCTGCAAATATCAAGTGGAGAAAATAAGTATTTTTATTTTAAAAAGAATTTCCTTCCTAGATAATATAAGGAAACACAGGAAAAAAAAGACAAAAATTTTTAAAAGTAAAACATTTCCATTGTTAAAAAAACAAAAGCAACAATATAAAATCAAAAGTGACTACTCTCCTTTCTAGTCTCCTTTCTGGTTTGGTGACTATTTAAACAACCAAGTATTTTACCTAAATGTACTAAGCTGGACTGCTTTTCTACACAATAACAGCAGAAGTGGGGAAACAAAACAAAACACAACCTCAGATAATAGTGCTTTAAAGCAAAGTGACAATACCTCTGTCTGGCTCTTCAACCCTTTCCTCAGTTTCTCCAGGAGTGAACGATGAATGATTTCTCTATATTCCTTCTCTGTGGCATTCAAGGCAGCTAGCTTTTTAATGATACTCATCAAACACATGCTGGCATTATCACTTAAAGACATATCTCCTAACTGGAGATAACGAAAAAACCCAAGTTATTCTATGTAATAACTATAGCATGGAATATTATTTCCCAATGCAAGCATCTACAGAATTTTATCACTGCTCTGTGTGAAAATCCCTTCTGAGAAAGGTCCCACAAAAAATGTAGGGTTATGAGAAATATAAGACCATAAATGATTTTGAAAAAGATCATGCTTACTAAGAAGTGCCATTTCACTTTAGGAAGTACTATGAAATGTACTTGTTAATTAGTTCTCCTTCTCAAAGCAAAAAGAATAAAAGGTTCACTAATGTCAGTTTTTCAATATTCAGTATCAGGTCATTACTGAAGATGACAGAGTTGGCTGGTGTAATTTTGGTTAGTTGCCCCAGAGTTCCGGGTTTGAGCAATACAGGTATTGAGTGTAGAGAAGATATTCCCAAACCAGCCAACCAAACAGTGACTTGGAATTCCCTGTGTTGAAATTTGGCATAAAATATGAAGAATGAGTCCCAAATGGAGAGATTATTTTTTTATATATCACATAATCCTTAGTATCAGATGAGTAACTATAAGATGCCACGAAGAGAATACTGATGCCACTACACGGTTAACAATAACAAAGGGTTTCATCTTCCCCATTTTTGGATTTTGATTCAGTTCAGCAACATGGCACTCAATATAATTCAAAAACCTCTTCAATAAAAAAGGTTAAACTTTCAAGTAATAGTTACATAATTTAAAAAAATTGAGATATAATTGACATATCATAAAATCCACCCATTCAAAAAGTTTATAATTCAATGGTTTTTAGTATATTCAGAAAGTTGTGCAACCACGACTGCCATCTAATTTCAGAACATTCCCATCACCTTCAAAAGAAGCCTGACCCCCATCAAAAAGGTCACTCCCCATTCCCCTCCCTGCAGCCCTTGGTAACCACTAATTTACTTAATGTCTCTACGAATTTCCCTATTCTAATACATAACTGTTTAATATTTCAAAGTGCTTACAGATAATTTTTGCTATAAAACCTACCTCCAGATTATAGAAACAATTATGTATAACTGGAATCAGGTAGTTAATGTCTATGGTCTGCATTTCTTTAATGTAAGCAGTAATGGTCTGGAAGGTCTCGAAGCGAACATCAAAGTTGATATCATCAAGATGTCTTTGATCGAAGGCATTAAGCTACAAGAAATGCCATTGAAATGATATAACTGAAGGCTTATAAATCTTAGATGTATAGAAATGATAGTACTTTTGAAGCCAAAGAGAAATCTTCCTTTCTTACCTTGACAACATCAGTAATGTATTTTAATCCACTCTCAAAATCAGAAAGAGTCTAAAAGGAAAGAAAACAGTATATTTATCAGTAAACAAAACCTTAAATTTTCTGCCGTCCTCCCCTCAGTGGCCCCCACTCAAATTCATATAAAATTTCATACTGGCACAAAGAAAGCCATTAATATGCTTTACATGTGATAGTTACCTTTTAAAGAAAAGGGTGATTTGGAGTAAAAATGAATTATTACAGACCTGGAAAACAGTGCAAAGCAATCGTCTTGACAATTTGTTCTTAATAACTGAGAAGAGTTTTGCTATAGGCTTGAGGAAGCTTGCAGGGTCCACACAATGCTTTAACAAGTTTTGTATTGTCACTAGAATATCAACCTCTGTATCCTTGAGAAGAAATATTAAAAGAAATCATATTTCAGTAATTTATACAACTGGTCAACGTATACCTTAATATATTATAGCACAGAAAATAATGGATAAGTAAAATTGGAAAAATTATTTCATAGTCTTTTAAAAGGTTTTAGCATTTTAACTTAACATAAAAACCACAACAGTGTGCATAATAGTTTTTTCCTTTAATTCTAATGAGAGAATATACATGGTTTTGAAACATAATTTCTTCTATTGCGTAGTCAAAAAAGAACTCAAAAATGAACTTGCTGAAGGAAAGTACAGTCATCTCTTGATAGCCAAGGGGGATTGGTTCCAGGACTCTGACACGTACCAAACACTGAAGATGCTCAAGTCCCTTATACAAAACAGCATAGCATTTACATATAACCTATGCACACCTTCCTGTATACTTTAAATCATCTCTAGATTACTTATAATACCTAATACAATGTAAACGCTATGTAAATAGTTGTTATACTGTATTTTTCAAATCTGTATTTTTTTTTTTTTTTGGTTTCGCCAAATATTTTCAATCCACGGTTGGTTGAATCCACGAATCTGGACCCGTGGATACAGAGAGCCGACTGTGTACACTTCAGTTGTCTACTGATCTGTGGTTTTCTAAATTGAACTACTATGTGGTAAGCAATGCTCAGTGTCACTACTGAGTCATTATAAATGAGCTTGAGCTACTACTGGAGGACTCTTAAGATTGAACTAGGGTTTGAAAATAACATCAGAAACTCTTAGCCTCTTCTGAATATTAAAAGTTAGGTTTTCATTCAGTTTTGCCACTGCGATCCACAGTTAAGATTATACAATGCACTTCTTGGGTTTCAAGTTTGTTACTGATTAAAAGTGACAGAGAGAAAGAAAAAAAAATCCTGAAATGAATCAGAAGCTAAACAAAGGAGATAAAGGGGCTAACACTTTCACTGTTGTATCAGATGATGGTAGATGATGATGTCTCCACCCTCTTTCCTATTCTAGAAACTTCTGGACATGCCTATTTCCGTCCTGATTTTCTCCCTCAATTTCTATTTTTTTATTCCTGTATAAAGTCTTTTAAGTTTTTTGGGGACAAATGCATCACAGAATCTAACCAGTAAAACTGTTGCTCACAAATAAACCTAGTGATAAAGTGCCACTCCAAAGACAAAGTAAACGTCTATGGATTTGTACCTCAGCAATATTGCCGCGGTGGAGGAAAGGAAGGAGAAGTGTAATGAGTAGAGAGCTCTGTTCTTTGTCTTTCATAAACTTGCTGATCCTAAAGAAGGAAAAAACGGATATGTAAGGAAGACATACAAGCTAAGACTATTTCTCTAAGAAGTTACACCTTTTGCAGAAAAACACCAGTGACTAAGGACACACTTTTAACATTCCAACACACAGGAGGCTTTTAAGTATGCGTGTATGTATATACAGTTTAACTCTGCTATTTAGCAGTGCTCATCCTTATTCCTTTCCAACATCAAGCTCATGGCTACTGCTCTGTTTCTTTTGCAGTATCCGATGGTGTAGGTGGATTACAGTGAACTCCAGTGCTATAATCCCACAATTAGTAACTTTTTATTTTGCAAAGAAATGACATTTTCAAGTGCCGAGACTTAAGGTTTTATGTACGGTATTTCAATTTAATACCCACGATAGCCCTGCAATGCAGGAATCATTAGCCCCATTTTGCCCAGAGAAAAACTGAAACTCAGAGAAGCTGATGTCACACAGCTAGGAAAAGTAGAGCAGGTCTTTCAAACTCTGGTCTTCCTGGTACCTAATCTCCTTTCATCATCTTTTCTACTACCATACAGCCAGTGATGAAATTTAATGAGTGTATTTGGCATGGTTTCCCATTCTGCATAACTTAAAAATATAATAGTATAAATAAAACATGGCAAAGAAGTTTCTAGAAGATTCTAATACATGATTTTTTGTTGATGTTGCTGAAAGTTAACAGAAAAAATAAATTGTCAACAACTAAGCCCTGTAATGGTCAATTTAAAATTTAAGATAGACTCATTTCTTGCATTCAGGTTTACTAATCTTGTCATTTCCAGAAATCACAATTATATGCTTTTAGGCCTATTGCCAAATAGACTCTTTAAAAAGCCTTGCAAGATCTCCTTCACTCTTAAAAAACAAATAGAACAATCTGCTCTTTTAATTATTTTTATCAATTAAACTAAAAAGCAAAAAACTATGTGATCCCACAAAACTCAAAATTTTAATTAAACAAAATATGCAAAGCCTAAACAAGCAAATCTATTAGTCTACTTTAGCATTTTGAAAAATCTGCTTCTTTAATATAATTAAATGAAGGCAGATGCCATAAAAGGTTTCTAATTATTGCAGCAGAGAAAGAATATTCTGCCTTAACTCACAAGTGGACAGCATTTAAAATATTGAAAATCTTTTTAGCTTCTTATTACCAGGCTCAAACACCTAAAAAACAAGATAACATTTTTCAAAAAACAGGAAACCAAGGATGGTAATGTTACCTTTAAGTATCAATATGTCACTTACTTTGAAAGAATGCCAAGTTCTTTACTGACTTGTGCTCTGTTCTTTTTCTTTTTCACCTTTTCTGCACTTATTGTGGTTTTGCTGAGATACTGAAGAATTGCAGGTACATGAGGTAGAATTAATCTTCCTCCTATTGTGATAGACTCTAAAATAGATAGTGATTAATATTTTCATGTTAATAAACTCTCTTAAAGCATAACTGTACAATATCTTCATGATGATAAATAAGGAGAGCACTTCACTATTAATACTATGAACATTTAGGCCGGGCGCGGTGGCTCACGCCTGTAATCCTAGCACTCTGGGAGGCCGAGGCGGGAGGATCGCTCAAGGTCAGGAGTTCGAAACCAGCCTGAGCAAGAGCGAGACCTCGTCTCTACTATAAATAGAAACAAATTAATCGGCCAATTAAAA
>CAUYRT010026014.1:0-25519 GCA_963574885.1 Lepilemur ruficaudatus | reverse complement strand
ACTATAAGAATCACAGGCATCCCTGAGGGTGAAGAAGAAAAAAAACACAAGGCTGGAAAACCTATTTGAGGGAATAATTGAGGAAAACTACCCTGGTCTTGCTAGAGATTTAGACATCCATGTACAATAACTCAACAAACACCTGGGAGATTAATTGCAAAAAGGAAATCAACAAGGCATACAGTCATCAGACTGGCCAAAATCAACATGAAGGAAGAACTCCTATGAGCCATAAGACAAAATCATCAAGTAATTTACAAAGGAAAAATCCATCAGACCAACAGCAGAACTCTCTAGAGAAACCTTACAAGCCAGAAAGGAATGGGATCCTACCTTTACTCTCCTTACACAGAATAACTGTCAGCCAAGAATTCTGTACCCTGCTAAAGTAAGTGTCACAAATTAAGGAGAAATAAATTATTTCCAGAAAAACAAACACTAAGAGAATTTGTCACTACTAGACCCACCTTACAGGAAGTACTCAAAAGTGCATTATACATGCAATGGAACAGCAGATAACAACCAGTGTGAAAATACTCAAAAATTATAGCTCACAGCTCTTATAAAACAATGGCACAAGAGGAAAAACAAAGCAATAAGTTTTCATCCACCATGTTGAACAGAACAGCATCTCACATATCAAAACTAATGCTCACATGAATGGTCTGAATGTCCCACTTAAAAAGACAGACTGGCTCAATGGATGAAAAAACACAAAATATTTGCTGTCTCCAAGAAACACATCTGAACCACAAGGACTATCACAAACTCAAGGTAAAGAAATGAAAAAAAAAAATTCTATGTAAATGGAAACCAAAAGAGAACAGAGTTAGCCATTTTCATATCAGATAAAATACACTTTTGGCTGGGTGCAGTGGCTCATGCCTGTAATCCCAGCACTCTGGGAGGCTGAGGTGGGAGGATCCTTTAAGCTCAGGAGTTCAAGACCAGCCTGAGCAAGAGCAAGACCTCTCCTCCACTAAAAATAAAAAGATTAGCCTGGCCTCATGGTGCATGCCTGTAGTCCCAGCTATTTGGGAGGCTGAAACAGGAGGATCGCTTGAGCCCAGGAGTTTGAAATTACAGTGAGCTATGATGACACCACTGCACTCTACCCAGGGTGACAGAGGGAGACTCTGTCTCAACAAGAAGACATAACAATCCTAACTATATATGCACCTAACACAGTAGCTCCCAGTTTCATAAAACAAATTCTTCTAGATCTAAGCAAAGAAATAAATAGTAGCATCATAATTACCTGGGCTTCAAAACCCCACTGACAGAGCTGGATAGATCATCCAGGCAGAAAATAAATAAAGAAACACCAGACTTTAATGAGACTCTAGAACAAATGGATCTAACACACATTTACAGAACATTCTACCCAAAAACTTCTGAATACGTATTATTCTCATCAGCACATGAGACATTTTCCAAGATTGATTATATCTTAGCCACAAAACATGTCTCAGCAAATTCAAAAAAACTGAAATCACATTGTATATCTTCTCAGACCACAATGGAGTAAAATTAGAAATTGATTCCAAGAGAAACACTAAAATCCACATAAAGTCATGAAAAGTAAACAATCTGCTGCTGAACGATCCTTCTGTCAATGATGAAATTAAGATGGAAATCAAATGATTCTTCAAACATAATGACAAAGGGGATGTAAGCTATCAAAATCTGTGGGATACAGCAAAAGCAATTCTAATGGGAAAATTCACAGCTTTATGTCTACATCAAAGAGACAGAAAGATCACAATTGACAACCTAATGTCACATCTCAAGGAACTAGAAAAGGAAGAGCAAACCCAAAGCCAGCAGAAAAAATAACAATTGTTATCCAACAGTCTGACTCCAGGCAAATTCCATATAGCACATATATGGCATTTCTCTAGAATAAATGTATCAGTAAAAAACCTTAAACAGGTCCTTGTATTATGACGCAGAGAGGCAAACTTCATGCTATCACAAAGATATAAGGGAACATTTCCCTCTACTATGAAACTACTATGGTAAAGCAAAAATTACGTAAAACTCTGCAGTAGAAAATCACCAAATGCTATTAGGAGCTGACTGTTTATTGAAGAGGAAATTGGGGTAATTAAAAGGATATTGGCAGTGGTATTAAAGGAGAGAGACTGATTTAAAAAAAAAAAAAATGCTCAAAACTCAAAAAGGGTCCATGAGGTTTTTTTAGTACATACACTGTAGAAATACCTAAAGGCTTGGCTCTGAGGGAATTCAGTGAAGTAAGCATTTGCTGTCTGCAGCCTCCATCAGAAACAGATCCACAGGGGACTTCTAGGGCTCAGGGACACAAAAGGGCTGCAGATTGGGCCTTGGGGCATGGTGAGTGTCCTTTTCAGAAGTCATGGCTGTAGATGTGATCAGAAATACATGGACTGTGATTTCACTGACAGACAGTGTCTGTCCATAGCATGTGATTATGCAGCCTCCTTTCCCAGAGTGTGGTCAAACACCATTTTCTTTACAGCAACTCATTAAACGGTTGACATGTGCCCTGTCAGCTGATGCGAGTAGAGAAAAATGGGAGGAAAGTAGAAGGATAAAAAGGCAGCATTTTAAAATGAATCAAAATAATTCTCTCACAGTTTGCAAGAAAGCTCTGAACAGGTCTGGGGGTGTTACACTCATAAATGTTGAGCAGACAATATCCCTGCTTGCATGGATATGCCCTGCTGTCACAAAGAAGAGAGGGTGGGAATCGGGAGTCTCCTGACCTGTGTCAGGCTCTGCCACTGACCCCAGAAAGATCCCAGAAGAATCACTTGACTGCAGAGGCATGAGTTCTCCATTTTATCTAGAGACAGTGGGCTACACCAACTGTGGTAGCTCAACAAAGTGGAGCCTTAGGCCGCCGATGGAAAATAACTGCAGTGCTACAGGAGCTTGAGATTTTATCTTTCAGAAGTGTGCTTGTTTTAGTACCACAAAGCTTTGTTCACATGAGATACTTTTCAGAACGCAAAGACACAAGAGGAGCTGCTCTGGTCAGAGGAGGCTGAAGGTGTAGAACCCACCCACTCAGCTTTCTCTCGCTCTTGCCATTTATGAGCAGGCTTGAGGAGGTGGAGATTTAGAACTGTTTGAAAACCACTCTTTTACAGATGAGAGCCCTGAGGCTGAGAAATAGTAATTAATTGGCTTGCAGCTATTTAATGGAAAGCTGTGACAAAAACCTAGGGCTCTTGACCTCTCATCTAGTGGTCACTGTTAGAATGCCAGATGAGACTATTAATGAAGATTGTGGGGTCCCAGAAGGCACAATCTAGCTCTTTGAAATGAGCCTGGGTCTTGGGTTTCCACAATATGTTTTCCAGCTAGCCAGAAAACCCTCTAAGCTTCACTTACAAATGCTGGGTAGAATATAGCAAATGTTTTAAATGCAAAGTGGAGCTCACAAGAAAATAAGTGATTGTATGAGTTTGCTAGAGATGCCATAACAAAGTACCAATGATTGAGTGGCTTAAACAACAGAAATTTATTCTCTCACAGTTCTGGAGTCTTGAAATTCAAGATCAAGGTATGGCAAGGTTAGTTTTTTCTGAAATGGCTCTCCTTAGCTTGTGGATGGCCATCTTCTTCCTATTTTCACATTGTCTTCCTTCTGTACATGTCTGTGTCCAAATTTCCTCTTAAAAGGACACCAATCATATTGGAGTAGGGCTCACCCTAATGGCCTCATTTTAATTTAGTTACCTCTTTTAAGACACTGTCTCCAAATACAATCCCATTCTGAAGTACTGGGGATAGGACTTTAACATATGAATTGTGGGGTAGGGGTATACAATTTGTCCTATAACAGTGATTTTTCTAGTTTCCAAAACTAAAAGGAGAATGAAACCAGGATTGTTAGTGTGTTTGAGCTGACATGGCAGATGCCCCAAGTCGGGTGGAGGGGTGAATATCTCAGCAGCAAAGGACATTGGCCCTCATGGGAAACAAGACACAAAGTACTAAGCCTAAGGCAGGCGGAATGTTAGGATTAAGGTGTTCAAAGGCCTGTAATCTCAGTGAAAAGTGGGGCTGGAAATAATCTACTCGTCATCATAGGGCAATGACAAAGTCTATATCAACTTGAATTTTGGTGGGTAGGGAAGGGGAAGACTCCATGAGAACCCACAGGCATGAGCCTATGCCTCATATAAGCTTTTGGTTAATTTGCTACTGTAAGTATGACCCAAGAAGCTTTAATCTTTAATCTTAGTTAATCATTTTGAAAAGAATAATTTGGCTGGACATGGTGGCTCATGCCTGTAATCCTAAATTAGCCAGGTGTAGTGGCACATGCCTGTAGTCCCAGCTTACTTGGGAAGCTGAGCAGGAAGATCGCTTGGGCCCAGGAGTTTAAGGTTGCAGTGAGCTATGATGAGGTCATTGCACTCCAGCCACAGTGACAAAGCAAACCCCTGTCTCAAAAACAAAGAAAGGATAATTTCAACAATGATGCCTTTGATTGGCCAACCTCTAGACTATAACACTTTGTATAAGACTGCTTCCGAAATTTGGTAGATCTTGCTTATAAAATAATCTGGTCCTGGTGGATATGTATGTATGAGTGTGTGTGTGTTCCATAGATTTTTAACTATGGTTTCAATTTTGTTAATGGTTATATACCTATTAAATAGTCTATTTATTCTCAAGTCAAAACTAATACTTTCAGTAAGCTATATTTCCTTGGTAAAATGTCTATTTTATCCAAGTTTTAAAATTTGATTGGAATACCATTGTTTATATTCTATTGTAATTTTTATATTCCTGAATTGTGGGATTAATTATGTCCTCTTTCCCATTCTTAATTATGTTTATTTTCCCCTTATTTTTATGATTAATCTTGCTAGCAGTTAATTTTTTTCTTCATTAATATTTTCCAACAATTAGCTTTTGTCTCTATTATTGTTCTCTATCTTTTTTTTTTTTTTTTTTTTTTTTGAGACAGAGTCTCACTCTGTTGCCTAGGCTGTAGAGTGCTGTGGCATCAGCCTAGCTCTCAGCAACCTCAAACTCCTGGGCTCAAGCAATCCTTCTGCCTCAGCCTCCTGAGTAGCTGGGACTACAGGCATGTGCCACCATGCCCGGCTAATTTTTTACATATATTTTTAGTTGTCCAATTAATTTCTTTCTATTTATAGTAAAGATGGGGTCTCGCTCTTGCTCAGGCTGGTCTTGAACTCCTGACCTTGAACTATCCACCCGCCTCGGCCTCCCAGAGTGCTAGGATTACAGGTGTGAGCCACCGCGCCCGGCCACCTGGGGCTGTTTTTCTGGTCTGCCGTCCGGTGTCAGCTGGGTGTCCAAGAAAAGAAAGGAGGCTGTGTCCCGGGCTTGTTTCTGTACCCATGTAACCACCACTTATCCAGGGCCCACTGTGTGCTTGCGGGCTCTTCACGATGGCCCCATGAGGTCGGTGCCACCAGCAGGGAGAGCCACAGGAACTGAGAGAGCAGAAGTCTCCCCGGAAGACCCACCGACACTGGTTGTTTCTGGTGGGCTAGAGTCAGACGACATGTTTAGAACTGCCGGGGACTTTTGCTGAACCTGCAGGAATGGGCTCCTGATACTGAGCCTGATAGGAATGAGGCAGGAGGATGGAGAGTGTGCTGGAGTCTTCCTGATGCCTCAGCTCCATTCTAGGCTGGGCAGGTGGGACAGGTGGACAGAGTTGGCAGGGTGAGGTGCTGTCATGGAGAGGATTCAGTCGGATCACATCTTATACAACTCGGACCTAGAGGGAATTTCACAACCATTGAGGCACTTTTCTGTGACCAGTGTTTTTCACATGTTATTTGCTTTAATCCTCATGGTAGTCCTAAAATGTATTGTTTCTCCCACTTTATAGATGAGGACACAGAGGCCCAAGGAGGCTGTAAGTCCAAGGTCAGACAAGTAGGACCAAATTCAGAAGGCCCTTTGGTCTACCCAGTACAAACATGTGGTAATGCTCAGGACTACTTGGCATCACACATGTTTCCAGGGAACTTTTAAAGTCCTGTCAGCTCTACTTTGGAATGTATCCAGAATCAGACTGTTCTGATGACCTCCACGTCTGTGGCCTGGACTATTACCCTGCTAACCGGTCCTGTGCTTGTCTCCCCTTCTCCTAATACAGCAGCTGGAGGGATTCTTTCCTAGTGGAAGGTGGATTGGGTCACCCCTCAGCTCACACACACAGCAGAATCCAGAATCCTTCCAGTGACCCAGGACTCCCCTGTCGTCTGATCCCATCCCCACCCCCACCCCCTCTACCTTCCCAACCTCACTTCCTGTTCCTGCTAAGCACAGCTAGCCTTGGGCTTTGCACTTAGTGTTTCTCCTGTCTGGTATGTTCTCCTTCAGATCTCTGCTCAGATGTCACCTTTTCAGGGAGACCTTTCTTGACTCCTCTCTCCCAGCATACTCTAGTCTTTTGATGCTGCTCTCTTTTTCTTTAGAGTTCTCAACCTGACCCAGACATACTCTATTTTAATTTGTTTGTCTTTCCCCACTTAGAATTCAATCTCCATGAAGGTAAGACATTGTGCCTGTTTTGTTTAAGACTGTGCCTCTAGTGCCCGGAATAGTGGTAGGAACAAATAGGCACTCGGAAAATTATTATTAAATGAATTTATTAAATGGTTATTTGAACTCTGTGATATTCTCTCCTTGGGACTCTGTCTGAGAAACCTGTCAATAGCCAAGAGGTGCCTCCCTGCATCCGAGGGAGCCATAGCCTGGAAGTCTCGGAGGCTGAGGGATGGGCCTTGGATATCCTGGTTCAGGTGTCCCCAAAGACTCCTCTCTAGTCTGGGAACCACATGACATCCTTGTTTATCTCTATGTTGGCTTCCGATCACACCTCCTGGGGAATTATCTGGAAATAGACATTTTGTATCTTGCCTGTCCACAATGACCAAGTGAATTAAAATGGACTGACTCACCAGCTACACATTGGGAGTGTTTAAATGCCCATTGAGTTCTCAGAACCATACAGATACTTGCAGTGGCCAGAGGAGATGCCATCCATGCTCTCAAGGTTCTCCCTGTAGGGTTGGAGCTGAGCTGTGCCCAGGACAGTGTGAGTCAAGGCTCTGGGATGTAATAGACCAAAAGGAAAGAACTAATGTTGGGCGAATACTTATTATGTACATGGCTGCAGTGTTTATGTAGTTATCTCATTTAACCATGTTACAACCTTGAGGTTGATAATTGTGTGCCGATTTGATGGGATGGGAAAAATTAAGGCTCAGAATTGATGGAAGCAAGGCTGTCACTGACTCCACAGCCTTAGGAAGAATTGGGAAAGGCTCTAAGGAAGAACTCACAAGTACTCCATGAAGGACTGGTAGTATTTGGGTTACTGGGACAGTGTGGCATCAAGCAGTGGCACAGATGGTGAGATGAGAGTGCTCCATAAGGTGTAGCATGGATGGTTTTGAGATGGTCTGTTGAGTATGAGCAGGTGTGTCTTTCTTTTTCCTATTATTAATTACCTGGGAACAGGGTTTTTAATGAAGCCCCAGAGAGCTTGGGGAGCCCTGGAGAAACCCTGGAATCAACTCTCTTTCACTAAGGATCTGTGCCCTCTTGGTGTCAGGGACCATCTCAGCCAACGCTCCTCTGAGTACATACAGCTCAGCTTGCAGGAGCAGCAGAGAGCAAACCTCACTAGTTTTGGATATTTTGTTGCTGGGGAAGGCAAACGTTGCTATGTCCTGGATAGGGGCAGATAGTGCTGGCAAGATTCAGTCCTGTAAGCCCTGATGAAATAAATACTTCTTACCACCCAGCCCATGTGGTATGATTGGAGCTTCTGAGAGAGGGCAAAAGAGGCATCTGTCTTCCTGAAGCCAGCGTAATTAACTTGTTCATATAATCATTTGTTCATCAGCATTTGTTAGCTCCTACTCTGTGCCAAGGGGCACTCTGCCAGATTCTGGGGCTACAAAAACAAGGACATCTTTAAGGAATTCACAGTTCAGCGTGGAGCGTTACGCAAACCAAAGATGATGGTAAGAATGGTGGGACAGGGAAACGGGTAGTAGCTTGGTACCTAAAGCCACTAAGCTTTGGGATGGCAGATTTAGGTTTGAATCTCATCCCAACTCAACCACTTACCAGCTTTGACCTGGGGCACATTCTTGGTGTGGGCTAGGTACTTCCATATTTGATCTCATTTATTTCTCAAATCAGAGGTAAAAATATTCTCCATTTTATAGCTGAGGAAATTGAAACTTGGAGAGGGTAATTCGTCCATGGTCACTCAGTAAATAAGTGGCAGGACTAGGATTCCAGTCCAGGTCTGACTCCAGAGTTCCTACACTTCCTGCTCTAACAAACTGAAAAGGATAAGTTTTGTCCATGCTTCTGCATGACCAGGGCCCTCTGTGAGATGTCGCTCTGGGACAAAGGGGTTTATTGACATGAGCTCCATAGGCGCCAAAAAAATGATGTGACCACCCAAAATGCTAAATTTTGTTTTAGGCTACATTAATGGAAGTATAGTCCTCAGAACACAGGAGGTGATGGTACTGCTGTGCTCTATCTGGGGAAATCACAGATGGAGTAGCTGGGATCACCCTTTTGAGAGGGATGTGGCTATTTGGAGCCCTCCCGAGGTGTTGACTGTGATGGTCACTGGATACCTTGTCTCCGTAGCAACCACTGAAGAAACTGAGAGTATTTCACATGGGAAAGAAGAGACCCACAGGGACATGAAGGCTGGCTGAAAAGGGCTGCTATCATGTGGAAGAGTCTCATTCTCTGTGAAAGCTACAGAGAGAAAGGTTTTGACTTGTTTACAGCAGAACCTTCTGAAATATTTCAGATGTACTGAGTTCACTGTCACCAGAGATAATCAAGCATGGGATGGAGGCAGAGGAGAATGTGTAGTAAATGCCCTCTGCCATTCCTCTCTCCAGAGTCTCTGACTATCCCTCTGCTCTTCTGGGATAAGGAGAGGTTTAGATTGTGTCTCTCTCTAAGCCCAGATCTCCTTAACAGGCTCCATGGTCACATGTGCCCTTAGGTGTGGTGGGGAGAACACAAGGTTACAGTTAGAATTAAAAGACCTAGGTTTGAGGCCTGGCTTGGCCTTGTACAGGTTGTGACCCTGGGCAAGACATTTGTCCTCTCTGTAAAAGGGGATCATATCTGTCCTTCCCTGCAGGGCTTTTGTTGAGGTAGTGAGAAAGCACTTTGTCAAGGAGAGAGGGTACAAACACTGGTTATTAGCAGGTGCAGTCACCTCAAGGAGACTGGCCTTCCAAACATTGTCTAGGAAAACTTCACCCAGTGGTGATCCAGGACCTGTTAGGTGCCAGGTGTTTTAGAGGATGAAATGGATTTTGTCTTCAAGTTTGTATAGAGCTCTCTGAGATACTTTGTGATAAAGAGAGTTCTCTGACAGCAGCAGTAAGTAACAGCAGCAGTCTCCAACTTTTTTGGTACCAGGGACTGGGTTCACGGAAGACAGTTTTTCCAGGGGATGGAGGGGTGGGGTGTCATGGTGGGGGGTGTGCAGAGCTCAGGAGGTGATGTGCATCCATTTCCTAATAGGCCACAGACCAGTAATGGGCCGCAACCCGCTGGCTGGGGACATGCAGAGTAAGAGAATCCCCTACCCTCAAGGTCAGTTGTCTGTAAGAGGTAGACGGAGAGACTGAGACAGGTTTTGAGAAGGGAGGGATCCAGGAAACCTTCATGGGGGAAGTGACATTTGAGTTGGGCCTAGACAGAGACTTCATTATGCAAGGAACGGGGCAAAGGTTATAGCAGCAGCAAAGGCCTGGAGGAGGCAAGACCCTGTGTGGGGTAAAAATGACTTGGAGAGAAAAGGTACTGGTGTGTGGAGGGGTGAGGAGGTGTTGCCTTCCAGCTGGGAGACTTCGTTCCAGTAGAGCTGGCAGTTGGGTAGAGATCCATGTTTCCTGCAGTTTTCAAGTGAAAGTAAGTCATAAGGAGGCAGAATGGGAAGTTCCTGGGAGACAGTTTTACATTCCCTTCATTTCTCAGATGAAGGTGAGGGCCAGAGATGGGAAAGGGGTTTTCCAGCAGGGTTAGGGAGAGCTGAGGTTTAAACCAACACACGACACCTCATCGGGGCTGTTTTCACCGTGCCCCATGGTTGAGTCTCTGCCCCACAGCCACTTTTCCTGGCTCTGCCTCCTGCCAGGTTGTTCTATTTTAAGGAGGAAAAGGAGGAGGGAGCAAAAGTTGTATTTACCAAAGGTGCTGGTTGGGCAGGTCTCCTTTCCAAGGTTAAAGTCGAGGCCAAGGTCAGCCTAGCTGGCTCCTGAGAGATGGAG
Source organism: Lepilemur ruficaudatus (assembly GCA_963574885.1). Classification (NCBI taxonomy): domain Eukaryota; kingdom Metazoa; phylum Chordata; class Mammalia; order Primates; family Lepilemuridae; genus Lepilemur; species Lepilemur ruficaudatus. The sequence continues at coordinate 15,209 of CAUYRT010026014.1, read as the reverse complement.
CCAGGCCTTGCCTGTCCACCAGCTGGGGGATTTGGGGTTGGGAGTGACCACGGGTGAGGACTGAGGTTTTTCCAAGGCATTGCCCCTGAAAACAATGGGCTGAAAAGATTACAGCCCACACATTCTTTCTCAGGAGATTAGGGCCATGGGAGATTATGGGATACACAGGAGGCTGTAGGAGTCCTGTAAATTTCCCATTTGGGGCAATTAGTTTGATGGATTATAAAACAGCTCACTACTTCCACTCCCTATCCCTGGGCTGGGCTGAGCAGCCAGACTGGCTGGAGAATGTGCCTTGAGAATGCCCTCCCAGTGTCCTGCAGTACCTGCTGGGACCACCTTTTAAAACCTTCCATGCTGAGGGGCTGGATCTGTCCCTTTCCTATACCCTTCCTGGTATACAGTAGGTGCTTCATAAAGCTGTGCAGACTAGTACTTATCTGATTGGGGCCTTTCCAGGATGCTGTTAGGGTTGGCATGGGGTGGGGGCTCATGATGGCAGCTCTGATTTATAGATGGGGAAGCTGAGCCCCAGAGGTAAGGTCACCTGCCCAAGGTTACTCAGGTCATTTGATGACAGCTGGGACTCCAATCAGGTTTCTCCACTCCTAGGCTAGGGTGTCTTCTCCCCATTTCTGGTGTGTTCAAAGTGAAAGTGAAATAAATTGGGATTTTTCTGATCTCTCTCCTCTGACTTACTCTTTGCCCTCAGCCAGTCAGCAAGGTCCCTGCTTTGGTGATTGTGCACAGGGTGTGACATAGTTCTGCTAGTGTGTCCCCTGCCAATTTTGCAGCATTCCCATGAGGGCTCTCGTGGGGCTGCACGTCTCTCACTTGCTCACAAGCGTATCTGGGCCCATCGGATGCCTCCCTTCTCAGTGGGGTCTGGCACTTGTGATTGATTACAGGTTCCTGTGATTGATAAAGGTTGCCTTTCTCTGGTGCAGCTGGTTCTGACTGGTAGTCCTGCCTCCGTCCTGTCCTTCCTCCAGGGGCTAAAAGGCCTCGTACTAATGTTCCTCCTGATCAGGGCCTTCCCAGGTGTTCCAACTTGGGCTTCTCTTCATGTGGTCTCTGTCCTGCAGAATCACACCATTCCCCTTGGCCTGAACACACTCCAGCAACATCATATTGTGTGGAGCACTGTCCTGCTTCTGTGTCTTTGCTTTTGCAGTTTCCATCACCAGGAATGCCCCCTTTCCATCTGAATAACTCCTGTGCATCAAGACTCAGACATTGCCTTTGGAAGCCTTCTCTGACCACTCACCACCAGGGCTTTGTGACATCCCTTTATTGGTGCTTTGGTTCATGTATACAGCAATTATGTAGTGAGAAGCTTTTCTGAGCCTGCCAGTGTTGTAAGTGCTAGGGAGTACAGCAGTGAACAGAACGAAGGTGCCTGTGGGTATGGAGCTTGCACGCTGGCATCCTCTCTAGCCACATATCACCTCAGTTTTTACTAATGTCTCTCTGTCTCTCCCATGTTAGCCTGTGAATTCTCCTCCTGTTTGATTCATTCACTTCTCTATCCCCAGCACTCAGCACAGTGTCTGGCAAAGAAAACCTAAAAAGTTAATGTTGAACAAATGGGTGGATGAGCAGGTTCCTCCTTCCTCTCCCCTCTTTAGCTACCTCTAGGGTATGACCGTCCAGATGTCCCCAACCCTACCTGAGAGCTCACTTCCCACCTGCACTCCTGGCGCTGTATTTGCTGCTCACATCATCATTCTGCTTCATGTTATACTTTTTTGTGTCTATGTCTTCTCTCTCTCCCTCACCTGGTTTCTTCAAGGCTGGGTCCACTTTTAGTTCAATTTTGTGTACTTGGAATTTCTACACTTGATCTCAGCTGAAAGGCTGAGGAGTGATGTGTATTTGGAATTTCTGCCCATCACATTCAGTAAAATGAAGCAGTGTGTAAAGAAATCAAAATGTAAGGATGGACTGGGTGCCTAGGGTGGGTTGGCTAATTCACAGATGTCTCGTGGGCACATAATAGGTGCTGGGCATTCTTAGATGAATGAGGCAGAGGCATCTGCCTTGAGGAGCCCAGAGGAAGAACATGCAGACCAGGTGAGGAGGTGCCTAGCCCGCTGGCATCCAAGACACAGTGTCAAATGCTCAGATCCTTCCTTTTGGTCAACGAAGATGCCACCACAGAGTTAAGGTGGGGGGAGGGGTGTTAAACAGGCCTGGATTTTAATCCCATTTCTGTTGCTTGTCAACTGTGTGACTTTGGACAAGTGAGTCAACTTTTTTTGAGCTTCTGTTTCCACATCTTTAATCAGGAAGCTAGTTAGAACACCTACTTTGTAGGGTCATTCATTTATTAATTGAATATTTATTGGGTTCCTACTTGATGCCAGACATTGTTGTACATGCTGGGATGGGACAGTGAACAAACTTAATTAAGGTCTCTGCCTTCATGGAGCTTACATGCTAGTGGGAGAGAAAGCAGACAAAGTAGCTAAAATATATAGTATCTTAGGGCAAGTGCTATGCAGAAAAATCAGCAGGGAAAGGGGACAGGAAGACTGGGAGTACAATGATCAGAGGAGGCCTCTCTGCAGAGATGACATTTGGGTAGGGATCTGATCAAGCCATGGAGGCATCTAGGGGCAGGACATCCCATGAAGAGGGAACAGCAAATGGAGAAGCCCTGAGGCTGGTGTGTGCTTGGCGTGTTTAAGGAACATCAAGGAGGCTGGAGTAGCTGGAGCTAAGGGAGTAGGCACTGGGATCCGAGAGGTGCAGGCCTTTGTCTTTGTCTTTAACCCTGAATTAGGAGAGAATCCATTGGGGGACTTTGACCAGAGGAACAGTATAATCTGTTTTTTGCTTTAGAGGAAGAATCATTTTGGTTGTTGTACATAGAATAGACTGATCAAAGGCAGTGTAGGTAGCATGGTTAGCACAGTGCCTGGTATGTAATAAGCCTTCATGAAATGGTGGTTTTGTTCTTCATGATAATAATATTGTTAATGATTGACCCAGATGCTTGCTCCTCTTAGTCTGGGCCTTCATCCTACCCGCCTTCTGCCTCTCAGGAGCCGCAGCACCCAGGATGCTGTCTCCCTGAGGAGACTGATGGGGCTTGGCTTGGGAATGAATGAGGAGGGAGAAGGCAACGGATTCTTTGGCTGTTCCTGTCTTGATCTGTGCTCAGTAGTCATGGCGAGGTATGGTGGTGGAACAGGAGAAAAGTCTTAGCCTCCACAAACCTACACTAGAGATCAGAAGCTGCAGTAAACCACATGGCCATTCCAGGTAATGCCAGATCAGCTGCCTCATGGAGTTTGTCTCTTCTCCATCTCTGCTCTTCCCTTCTCCTGGTTGTCTAGAATTCCCAGGAGGGACTGGGGCTGCGCTCCCAGAGCTGCCCCACTCTTCCCAGGACAGTGCCATGAGCATCCCTCCTTCCTGCCTCCACTCCTAGAATCTCAGGCCTTTATGGAAAAGTCTCAAGTCCCTCATGGGGTCTCTGATGTGGTTATCCTGCTCACCCAATGTGGAGATACCTTCAGCAGCAGTGCTGACCAAACCGCCTCTACTGGATTGCTGTGGATAACAGGAAGAGCTCACTACCTGACCAGGCAGCCCCTCCTGTGATTCACATTCCCATTGGTGGGAAGTTCCATTTTAGGTTGAGTTGAAATCTTCTCTGCTCTAACTACCCCCCCTGCTTTTAGTTCTGACATAAGTGGGAATCAGTTACAGTCCTCTCCATACCTCATCCCCTACCCCACCTCCATGAGGAAAAAGTTTACTAGTTTTCCGAGAGGCTCTTTTCATGTTCTTTCTCTGTTACTCAGAGTGCTCACCTGGTCGGGAGGTCCAGGAAAGCTTTGTAGAGCACGTGATGCTTGAGTGGGACCCTGAAGAGTGAGGAGTAAGGTCAGGAGGCACCTGACTTGACTCAGGTAAGGCAGTGTCTTCAAGAAGTGTATAGAGTCTGGAATTTTAGGTAGTTCAGTATCTCTGGAGCAGTTGGGAGTGAGTGTGTGTGTGTGCGTGTAGGGAGACAGTGATGGAGGGGAAGCCTGAGAGGTAAGAGAGAGAGACCAGAGCCAGAGCAGGAAGGGCCACCTGTGCCCTGCCAAGGGTCGGGTCGTGAACCCAAGGTCAGAGGGCCGTGCAGAAGAATAGATTTTGAAAACTGGTTTGTCTGGGGCCCTATTATCACAGACTTCACACTCATCTAGAACTGATGAATGGGTTTTTGAGCACCGCTAACTCTCCTTCTTGCTCTGGCCTGAGGTTACTGATTAAACCTGTCCTTGAGACCTCTGCAGAGTGGAGCAGGGACAAGTCAGCACCTAGAATGTCCAGGGTGATTGGCACCTTCTAGGTGCTGACTTGTCCCTGCCAGAATGTGCCAGTCACCTTGGACATTCTGTTTCTGGGCTCAGCACTGTGTGAGCTGGGCTCTAGGCCCCTGTCTCTGGAGCACCCCTTCTTGGGGTTGGGGTTGGGGCTAGGGTATTGTAGCCAATGCCAGCTGGCTGGCCTTAGCTTGCCTCTGCCCTGGAGTTGGCTGGATGCACGGGCCTGTCTCTGCCCTGTAGGGTTTCTGATTTATGCAGGGAGTCTGCATTAACTGTGCCCTTGGCCAAACATTCCAAATTCTTTGGGTATAAAGATTTTCTAAAGGGGCTTGGGGCCCTTCCAGGGCTTAACAGTTTCTGTTTATGCCCCATGCAGGTATCTATTCGTATCTGATTTTTATATATTCTCCAAAGAACTTTTCCAGCATCATAGGGGAGGCCTGCCCCTCCCAGCCTGGCTGGATTTTTGGGAATCTTCTGGTAGACCCGCCTCGCATTGCTGGCATATGGAGTGTCCTCCCACCACCGTCTGTCCTTCCCTGGTGTCTTGCATGCTGAAGGGCCGAGGGTGGAGTGGGGCTTTTTGTTTTGTTTTTAAATAAGGGCAACATGGGTAAACAGAGCGGTGTTTCTGGTGCCATCGGGGAGGGCTAGGACCCCACATTCCGCCTCCATGACGACAGCCTGTTTCGTTGCCGCTTGCTGGGCTGTGGGCAGCAGCAGTTTAGACAGAGACAATGGTGGCTCTGTTGAAATGTTACTGCTGGGCTCCAGCAGAATGCATTTTAATTGCACATTTTCCACCCTGAAATCTGTGGGATCTGGTGGCCCACTCCTCCTCATTTGTTCATTTTCTCTTGGCAGCTTAAGAGCCAAGTTATTGCATCTCTTCTTCCTCCTCTGTCTACTGTTAGTAGCCTCTTGGGGGAAAATGGTATTTCCAGCCTGGAGGTGATTTGCATTTGGCTGACTGGGAATGGTGAGAGCAGGGCTGGGGTGGGGGGCTGAAGGGGGCTGGGGTACATCCCCATAGCCTGGTCTGGAGTGTCATTGCAGGGCGAGGAGCAGCAGGTGCTCCAGGAGGTGCTCCTCCCCTGGGACCAGGGCTGCCTGGGAGTCAGGAGCACTAGCTCTGAGGTCAGACCAACTGGATTGGAATCCCAGTGGCAACACTTCCCAGCTGAGCCTCTCTGTGCCTCAATTTCCTCATCTGTAAATTGGGGATGATGATAATAGTGCCTGATAGGATTGTTGTGAGGGTTAAATTAATTTAACATATATAAAGTGCTAAGGATAATGCCAGGCACATAGTGAACACCTGACAAGGGTATTTGTCACTGTATTATGTCATTTTAATATTATGTCTTGATCATCATCAACATTACATTGTGCTGCAAGGGCTTCATCTGAGATTGCAAGAGGAACAGAGCAACATTCTTTCTGAACCGCAGATTTGATTTTGTCACTCTTTAGACAGCCTCAGCAAGTCCACTGACCTCTTTGCCTAAGGAGAAAGGAATTTGTGTATTGAAGGCCTACTGTGTGCTAAGTGCCAGGCACTTGGTGTACCTCTGTTCATTTAGATTAGGTCCAAAGTTGAGACTGATATGTGAGACCCTTCATCAGTTGGCCCTATTTTTCCCTCCCCTACCCCCAAAAAACCAAACCAAACAAAAACATAACTGCCACAAAAAAACAACTTGTTCTTCTCTGATGTCTTTCAGCTTTTGTCCTCCATGCCTTTGTGCGTGTTCTTCCTTCCACTAGGATTGCCCTGTGGGAGGTGGCTGTGGATCCAGGGAAACAGCCTGGACCAGGGGAGTGTTTGGGGATTCCCTAACCACCATCCCCTGTGGACCCAGCCTGCATGAGAGCCCACTTGGCAGGCTCTCTCTATGGGGCTAGCTCTGGTTCAAATCCTGGCTCCACCAATGTGTGGCCCTAGACGTGCCCTCATAGTAGCACTGGTCTCATAGGCTTGTTGAGGAGTTAATCCACATGAAGCATTGAGAACAGTGTCTTACGTGCTGTGAGTGCTCAACAGATATTAGCTCTTCTTGTGATTGAAGTTCTTCCCAAAGGTCTGGTGTAGCATTTTCTGTTTTGAGCATCTTTTTCTCTGTGCTCAACACTGGACTGAGTTTCTTTTGAGGAAATGGGAATTAAAGAGGTTCCGTAGATTGGGGATGTCTAAGCAGGGGTCCCTTTGTCCTGACTTGCACTTCCTATGGCTGTTGGACATCGCTGTGGGTCCTTGCCATTTCTGCCTCCCTCCAGTCTGCCCGTGGCAGGACCCCTTGCTTCTTAGCTACTGACTGCATTCCCTGATACAGCCACTCTTTGTGGTGACAGCTGAGTGACAGACAAGGTACAATGTGGAGACCCAGCCTGTGTACACACACCTGCTTGCTTAAGATGGATTTGTCTATCAGTTAATGGGCAGCTAGGTGGCCAAATGATGAGAAATATTTATAGACTAAGGAGAATTGCTCTGATGCAAGATTAGCCAGATAAACCAATCTGCTCAAGAAGGGGGCAATATATATTTTTCATCTTGCTATCTTTATAGGGCCAAGTTCTTAAAGTTTGAGTGTCTTGCAAGTTTATCTCGTGAAAACAATAAAAATGTGAAAGGCTTTAGAAAGAGTAAGAGAAAAAAGAGTGGAAGGTTTTACTTTCAGGGAGCTATGCTGATGTATGGTTCATGCCACCTCAGTTCTCTGATTATTGGTCTTAATCGTCAGGAGAGCTGCGGTATCACCCTAGTTCTGTCACTCACTATGTGACCTTAAGCAAGTTGGGTCACAGAATCCATATGTGTAAAGTGGGAATAACCATCTTTTCCTGAAGGTTGTGTTGGGGCTTCACTCTGAAGGTGGTGGAGTTGGGGCAGAATAACTTGGGGTACTGGAGTAATCAGGTTGGTAAATTACAAATCTCATTCTGAGAGCAGTGGGGAGGGAGACGTACTAGAGGACTCCTGTGCTGGTCTAAATGAGAGATGGTAGGGGCTTGAACTGCTGGTGGGGGGCGGGGGAGAAAGAGAGGAGACCTGTTTGCACGTATACATGTGTATGTGCGTGTTTATATGGATATGCTTTGGGAAAGGGTAAAACTCTATATATGCACATTGGATGGTTTCATCATTTATTGAGATAATCAAAAGTACAGACCACTCAGCAGTTCTATCATTATGACTCCATCATTCCAAGATAGTAAGTAGACAAATTGCAAAGGTACACGTATAGGAATGTTCATTGCAGCCTTGTTTATAATACTAAGAAATTGCAAACAACCTAACTGGCCATCAATTAGGAACTGATTAACTAAATTATGGAGCCATGCAACCATTAAATGATGCTGCAGATCTGTTTTTCTGAATACAACACGATACACACATTCATCAAATGAAAGAATGGAAAAGCACACGTGCAGCATCTAGCCTGCTACCCCTTTGCCATTATTCTCCATGATTCTAAAGCCCGTCAAGGTTGCGTTTGCTGAGGCCTGCTACACCTCTCTTTCCCCGTGGGTGACTTTCTGTCTTGTGTTACTCTTAACTGTTTTGTGTCTGGTCTATGTGAAAAAGGACCATGCCATGTTCTTGTCTCCTTTGTTTCCCTGGAGCAATAGGAGTAGGTGGCCACTAATTACTGCAGAATTTAATTGAGGGATGTGAACAAAAGGCCTCGTTATCAGCATTAAGTGATATTAAGCTGCAGGCTGATTCTCCCTCCCTCTTTACAAAACAGAAACTGTGTCTGGCCCATAAAGAGGCTTTTAAACTAAAGTTGTGTTGACAAAGACCTCTTCCTGAGACCTCCCTGCTTGAGGGGAGTCAGAGTAAAATTCAGGCTTTGTTTCCTCTACCTTAGGGAGCCAGCTGGAGGTGAGGGGAAGAGGAGGTGTGCCTGCTGTCCAACCGGTTTTCATGCACAGAATCTGAGCCAGTGGGTTTCTGATGGGTGGCAAAGGGGGAGGGGGAAGCTTTGCCTCAGGTCTACTGGGTGCTGTGTACTTTATATTATCTTGTTTCACCCTTACAGTAGACTGAAGATGAAGGAAATATTCTACCTGATTTTACAGACAAGGATACCAGGGCTCAGAGAGGTTGAATAACTTGCTTGGATTGCCTAGGTGTAGGCATTGATAAAAGCAAGATTTGACCACAGGTCTGTCTGCCCTCCAGCCGGTGAGCTTTGCTTTAGCTACCAGTGATCTTAGAGCAGCTACTGGGCTGTAGTCTGGGCAGGTAGGCACTGTTGCCTTGTGGGTTTGGCATGGGGTGTTTGGTAAGGGGCCGGGGGCTCTGAGTTGGAGCAGGATGGGAGAAACAGGTATTTATTTCATATCTGCTGGGCGTGATGCTGGGCACTGAGGGGACACAGAGGAGAGGGTGACACTGTCCTGGAGAGATACAGCAGGGGTTGGTGAGGGATAAATAGGGGCATAGAAAACAAGAGGTGGAGGAAGTATGAAAATGGGGAGCCATTGAGGAGGGAGGGGTGTGAGCAGTAGTGTAAAGCTGGAGGGTCTGGGCTGAAATAGCGGGGTGGGTTCTTGGAGGTGAGAAGAGCCTGTTTAGAAAGGGAAGGAGGCCGGTGGGCCTTGGGGACTGCCTGATTCTCTGGGTGATGGGGGCTGTTGCAGGCTTTAGAATGAAGAGTTGACATGGTTGGAAACAGTTTTAGGGTGATTCATCTGGCCGTGAGGTAAAGTGTGGAGTGGTGGAGGGAGAGAGGAGGAGGTTGTCTCACCTTTCTAGAATGTTTACCCACCTGCAAGATTAGTGGTGGGAGGGGTAGGGACGCCCTGGCTGAGGAGGTCTGGGGAAATCTCAGTTTATGACTTGGATGATGTGATGGTCCTGACAGTAGAAAGAAACAGACAGCTGTGGTGAAGGGCATAGCTCCGTGTTCTGGGGTGTGTAACTGCACCCTGCCAGGTGCTCCGCTTAAAGAATACTTGGTGTGCAAGCGTGCATGCCTGCGTCCATTTAACAGTTATTTATTGAGTGCCTACCATGGTATGTGAGCTGGGCACGTGGTAGTGAGCAAAACAGACATGATCCCTCACCTTAGGCCTGGCTTTGAAAGTAAATGTCATGTGAGGAAAAAAAAGTGACAGGAAAAACGTCTGAACTGCTCTAAGAAAATAGTTTGCTCCGTAGGCTGGTTGTTCTACTAGAGTGAAAGCATTGCTTCTCGCTGCACACATACGGTCTTATGCAGCAGTCCCCAGCCTTTCTGGCACCAGGGACTGGTTTCATGGAAGACAATTTTTCCACCGACCAGGGCGGGGGTTGGGGGGATGGTTTTGGGATGATTTTGCAGCCACTCCCCAGCACTAGCATCGCTGCCTCAGCTCTACTTCAGATCATCAGGCATTGGATTCTTATAAGGAACATGGAACCTAGATCCCTGGCATGTGCAGTTTACAGTAGGGTTCACACTCCTATGAGAGTCTAATGCTGCTGCTGATCTGACAGGAGGTGAAGCTCAGTGGCTGTAAATATAGATGAAGCTTCCAGCTTTGCTGGCTTGCTGACCACTTATCTCCTGCTGTGTGGCCCTGATTCTTAACAGGCCATGGGCCAGTACTGGTCTGAAGCCTGGGGATTGGGGACCACAGTTTATAGAGGAGTCCACAGTTTACAGGGAAGTCTGGGCAGAGCTTGCCCAGAGGGTAGGAGTTTTAGATATCAGCAAGCCCAGCCCCTTAATTAGAGGGGAGCTAAATGGGGCCTCACAGAAGTTGGAGGATTCCTTCCAGTTGCACGGCACATTCCTGTATGTCTCTGTGCTTGTCAGCACTCCGTCCCATGTCATGCTGCCTCTGCTCTGTGGCTGAGCCAGCCTTTTCCAGCCTGATTTCTGCCCTTGGGTGGGAGAAGGGGCTGGAAGAGAAAAGAGGAGTAGGGTGGACTATTAGAAATAGAATAAGGAAAACATTTTAAACAGGGCAAGCCACACGGGAGCACTATCCTTTCCTCTGTGGGCCAGGGAGGCTCCAAATGAGGAGTTCAAAGAGGCTTTGGCTAACCTCAGATCTTTGCCAGTTTCCCAAGGTTCATAGCTCACTTCCAGGGCTTATTTCTAAAGGCCCAGGTGGTAGAGAGATGTCACTCACATTAGAAGGTGAAATACCCTGAGAAATTTCAGAGACTTTCATTTGATCCTGGGAACTCTGGCCAAATAGCCCCTGGTATGGTTACAGCCTCAGGTCCATTGATGGGCACCTATGCCTGGCAACAGCTGGGACCCCAGGGGATGGAGGGAGGCAGGCAGTGAGTGTGGCCCTGTCCTGAGGTGAGGGCCAGCTGGCCCACAAGCAGCAGTGCTGAGTCTCAGAATGAAATGAGTCCTAGAATGGAGACCCACACACAATACTTTGCTAGCCAGAAGAACGTTATAATTTTGGCTGGAAGCTTTAAAGGTGGCAAAATTGAAGCTTTACTCCAAGCATTTTTAAAAATTACTTTTTGTATTACAAAGTTATTTGCATTCATTTTTTTGTTTTTTTGAGACAGGGTTTAACTCTGTTGCCCAGGCTAGAGTGCAGTGGTGTCATCATAGCTCACTACAACCTCAAACTCCTGGGCTCAAACGATCCTCCTGCCTCAGCCTCCCAACTAGCTGGGACTACTGGTGCACACCACTGTGCTTGGCTAATTTTTCTATTTTTTTTTTTTGTAGAGATGGGGATCTCACTATGTTTCTCAGGTTGGTCTTGAATTCCTGGCCTCAAGTGATCCTCCCGCCTCAGCCTCCCAAAGTGCTAGGATTATAGACATGAGCCACCACATGCGGCCTACATTCAGTGTTGTAAATCTAGATAATACAGACAAGCAACAAGAGGAAAATAAAAATCCCTTGTAATCCTATCACCCAGAGATAATCACCATTAACATTTTGTTTTCTATCTCTATTTATCTATGTATATGTATGTGTGTTTTAACAAAAATGGGTTAATACAGTACATGTTATTTTGTATTCTTTCACTTAACTATACATTCTCCCCCCTGGTATCTGGGGGATTGGTTCCAGGACCCCTGATAAATACCAAAATGCTCATGTTTCTTATAGGTGGTCCTCGGTATCCACAGGTTCCAATACAGAACCCACGGATATGGAGGGCTGACTATATATTTGGGAAAAATTTCTTTGTTAATTAACATTTACCTCATCAGTTTTAATGGCTGCATATCACAGTTGTATCATGATTTACCTAACCATTAATGGATAAGATTTTGGGAGATTGATTTCCAAAAGGTAGTATCTTTATTGTGGCAGTAAATGCATGCTTATGCTGAGTTAAAAAAAAAATCTCAAGAGATTACATACTATATGATTTCATTTATATAAAGTTCTTGAGATGATAAAATTACAGCAATGGAAAATAGATCAGTAGAGGATTCAGGAGAAGGTGTGTTTCTTTCAAGTGAGAAAACTGTTCTGTCCTGATTGTGGTGCGTGCATACACAAATACATACATGTGATAAAATTTCATAGAACTACACACATACACACACACACACACACACGAGAATGCATAAAAACCAGTGAAATTCCTGTGAGGTCTGTAGTTTAGCTAATGATATCATCATGTCATCTTCCTGGTTTTGATATTATAGTTGCACTAAGAACTCTCTGAACTATTTTTAATTGAGTCTAAGATTTTATTTCAAAATAAAATCTTTAAAATAAATAAATACCTGCTTGTTGAGTAACATTCATACTGTAAAAAGTGTGCAATGGTCCTTTGATGGGGCAAGGTGGAGGAGGGGCCCCTGAAGGCTCAAGCCCTAAGGCGCTTGGCCACAGCTGGAGAGTCTTGGGGTGTCTGAGAGTGAGGAGGACTGGGCTGGCTACAGGGGAAAGTGGGAGATGAGGCAGGAGTGGGTGTCACCCTGACTGAGCCTTGCCTGTGTGATACTCACAGTGGATGGGGAGGAAAACTCAGGCCAAGTAACTAGAGGGCAGGCTGATGGCATGGGAGGATGTGGACCTGAGGCACACAGAGTGGGCTCAAGGCCCAGGGCCTGGCACGGGAAGCAGGTACTCAGTCTAAGTTCCTGATCTTCATGTGGCTCCTGATCCTCATGTTGCACCTGCTCAGGATGGATGCTTCCTGTGCGTCCAGCATTCTGTCTGCACATTGGAACCATCTGGTGTGCTGCCAGTGCTGTTGATGCCCAGACCTCACCCCACAGCTGAATGAGAATCTCTGAGCTTAGGGCCCCTGGCTGTATTTTCTTTTAAGTCTTCCACTGATTTTAATGCATGTTTATGATTGGACCATAAGCATCTAAGTTGGATCTTTTACCCCATGACTTGGCACAGTACATGCCTTTTAGGGGGATGGCAAAAAGAGAAATCTCTCTTCTCACCTCCATGTTTTGCTCACTGCTGCCATGGGGGAGAGTTTGAGGTAGTTACATGTTGGCATGAAGGGGCTTGATCTGGGGGCTCCCCTCAGTGGTCCCTGCCTGTGTTGAGTCTGATGTCCACGTTCTGGTGATCCTTTAGCTGGAGTTCTGGCCCCACATCTCCTCTTTACGTTGTGTGGGACACGATTCCTAATTTTGAACACTGCAGTTGGTGGCTTTCTAGTGGCCCAAGTCCTTGCCCATCTGAGGTAGGGGCGGGAGGGCAGTGTTAGAGAGCTGACTTGGGGCTTGGCAAGTGCTGGGGATCAGAGGGAGACCATAATATTCTCTACATTCCCATGGTGCTTCTTGGGTCATCAGGTGCTTCAGACATGGGCTTGCCCAGTCCTCACAACAGACTTGTAAGCAGACGGGACAGAAATGGAGAAAAAGGGAAACAGAGAGTCTGAGAGGGTCTTTGACACAAGGAAGGAGCTAGTCAGAGTCAAACCTCTCCCTTCTGACAACTAGTCTACTTTCCATAAAACCATTTAGGTCCATGGATTTGCTGCAGGCTTTGGGGTTTATGCCTCTTTAGGAGACTCTTTGCTTTATTATGGCAGGGTGTGTGGTTACTGGCCAGAAGGATTCTATAGTAGTTTTTCAGGCATTTATGCAAATCCAGCAGCTGAATCACAGCACATGTATAATTGTGTTGGTATGTTAATGCCCAGTCATCAAAATGTTTGGAGGTGTTAGAAGGAGGCAAGATTTTAAAATGTGCCTTTATCTGCATTTTTATCCTGAGGATGCTTCAAATATTTAGTATGTTCATTCTTTCTACCCTCTCAATGTCCAGTGTCTTCTCCATCTCCACATCTCTCATGCTCTCTTGTCTGCACAGACCCTGAAAATCAGTCACTTCCATTTAAATCTCCAGCCCTTAACATCTTTCCTGGGTTCCAGAGAAACGTTTTCCAAAGCCTTAAATACTTGACTGATTTGGTTATCTCACTGGAACCTGAGTGGTAATAGGAATAGTGGTTGTGGTTGTTGAGTAGTAAAAACAAGCTTACATGTATTAAGTGTATCCTACGGTTCAGTGCTTGGAATTCACGTAAGCTCAAAGGGTTGCTGAAGAGATTAAATAGTTCTATTTCAGAAATCAAGCCAAATTAAAAACTCCTCGCACTCACTGGTTAAATTAGTCATGATACCTCTGTACAGTGAATTATTATGCATCTGCTAAAAATGGTGTTGTAAAATATTGACTAAGGACATGGAAAATGTTTCCTGTATGTTAGTAGATAAAATTATGAAACAGGCTGGCAGTGGGAGGTTCTCAATGAATGTTTAAATTCACCTGCAAACAAAGCAATACTGTCACTCTCCTCATTTTATTGGTGAGAAAACTGACTTGCCTAAAGGTCATGCAGAATTATGGATCTGGGTCTTTTGAATTAAGAATCTAGTGCTTTCTTCACCATACTCCTCTGCTTCTATTAAAAAGTAGCAAGTAAGATATTCTGTAATCAAAGGCCAATTGCTATGTTCAGATCAGAAAGGACAGGTGAGTCAGGGAGACATGTTTGACACCCACGTTACTTTGTTTGCATAGCTCTTTACAGTTGGCAAAGCACTTTAAAGTATATGTAACTTTTCCCTGGTTTTAAAAAGACTACGTATTTATTATATAATTAGGAAAACAAAGAAAAGCTCCAAGAAGGAAAAAAATATTTATAATCCTGCAGAGATAGTCATTATTAACATTTCTTTTCCTTTTTTCATTACAAATATAAATTTTATAAACTCAGGATCATGTTGCACATACAGTTTTGATTTTGCTTCTTTAATCTGTTATAGACATTTCCTCTCATCATTTTGTTCTTTTATAACATGGTTTCCAGTGGCTGCATAGTATCTAATTTTTATAATTGATTCTCAATTGTTGGACATTAGGTTGTTTCTAATTTTTTTTATTATTATGAATGGTGCTGTTGTGTTTATGAACATCTCTGGTTTTTCTTCAAGATATTCTTTTTTTTTCTTTTTTTGAGACAGAGTCTCACTCTGTTGCCTGGGCTAGAGTGCCGTGGTGTCAGCCTCGCTCACAGCAACCTCAAACTCCTGGGCTCAAGTGATCCTCCTGCCTAAGCCTCCTGGGTAGCTGGCACTACAGGCACGCGCCACTGTGCCTGGCTAATTTTTTCTATTTTTAGTTGTTTGGCTAATTTCTTTCTATTTTTAGTAGAGACTGGGTCTCTCTTTTGCTCAGGCTGGTCTCGAACTCCTGAGCTCAAGCGATCCTCCCGCCTCAGCCTCCCAGAGTGCTGGGATTACAGGCGGGAGCCACCGCGCCCGGCCCAAGATAATTCTTTTTTTTTTTTTTTTTTTTTTGAGACAGAGTCTCACTTTGTTGCCCGGGCTAGAGTGCCGTGGCGTTAGCCTAGCTCACAGCAACCTCAAACTCCTGGGCTCAAGTGATCCTTCTGCCTCAGCCTCCCGAGTAGCTGGGA
>CAUYRT010026010.1:0-12537 GCA_963574885.1 Lepilemur ruficaudatus | reverse complement strand
CATTTAATTGAACAAGAAGAGTAAGCATTATTTTAGTGATGAAGAGGAAAGTTTCCTGCTCATTAATGATTTTCTTTGCACATTGCCTACTTATTTATTAATCTTTTTGATTTGGCACAATAAAGCACAACTTCCTTCATCTTAAATGTTATTTTAATAATTTCTTTTAGGCATTTGAAACTTAGTAAAAATAAATATACCTTATTTTTTCTAGTGGAAAAAAAGTAGGTCTTCATGAGTCTAGCAGTACTTTTGAAGAAAGAGGATTTACTACTGAAAGAATAAAGATCAAAAATATAGTTTTATGCATAGTTTATAGTAAGATCAACCTAGTTTGGTCCAGGCATTTTTCTGCCGGTGTTTTGATGTTTCATATTTTCTAGGCACAAAAATCCAAACAAGGAAGTGTGAATTCAGAACCTTGTCTTTTCTGTATTGTCTATTCCATGCATCCATTCTCAAGTTAAATTATCTGATGCATATGTTGCTTATGATATTGTGATCTTGGTCCTGATTGTAATATCTTGTTTTATTGATATACAAAATTTGTTTTCTTGGTGACCTATCCATGCTGGACCTGAGGGGTATGTTGCTGTGTTCTAGAATACTCTGAAAGTGTGACCAATGGTTCTGACAGCATGGTCCTATAATCTATTTTAATTCTTTTTTAGGCTTTTACAATAATTCAGGCTTTCAGATGGGCATTTTGAGTTATGCCTTTGCTCCACTGACTTAAATCAAGTTCTCCAATACTCTTTCCACTTTTTAGGGGGGATTTTCTCATCCCAGTGTCTCATTTAGAATCTGGCATTGGAACTCTTTTGCTAGTGTCCATGTAAAAAAAAAATATGAATAACATTCTTTGGGATTTATACTGTACTATCCTTCTCTTTAGTGTGTGTGTGTGCGTGCGTGTCCCAATTATTATTCAAAATATGTAACATGGCATCAATATTTTAGAAGATTTCAAACAAATCCTTAATAAGAATACATGTGGCAGCTTCTAATTTGTGAAATTGCAAACTAGAATTTATTCAACTTTTACGGTATAATTACTACCTCTGAGAATAGAGAAGAAACAAAACTTTAAAATATTCATCTCTCTAATGAATATTAAATAATATGCTCTGATGGTGCAAGATGAATCCTCTCATAACAGACTTTGTTTACAATGCAGGCAGATGTTTGTGTTTACCTAGATGTAAGTTAGAGCGAGACATGGTGAAGTCCAAAGTTCATTTCTCTTATTTTTGTAATGGAATATAACATAGACTTGCAAATATATTTTTAAAGGACTTATTTTTTTTTTCTAAAATCTGGTCACCTATTATATTTCCTCTTTTTCTGTCACATTTAGATACAAAAATAATAGTGAGTTTGATGATAAAAGTCAGTATATTCAAATCTCCCTTTAATGTAAGAATCTCCTGTCTACATACTTATAAATGCAATTCCGTGTTATAAAAAGTGGTCCATCCAAATTATATGTCAGCTTTAATGTTCAGAATGTTTTATCTTGTTTTCATTTTCTTCCATATTAAAATATTTCATTTATTCCAGTTAGTCCTTATATGGTACCCTTTCTACATCTTCACTGCTTTGGTAAATCTTTTAATAACTCTGGTTTGTAAACACCCTTCTTAAACTTTACTGTGCTTTTGACAACACACATGAAACAAACAAACAAAAATGCCACTTAATTTGGTAAAATAAGAAAGTTATTCTTAAAATGTTTTTTTTGAAAAATAAAATGAACTTTTAATTTTAGAATAGTTTCAGATTTAGAGAAAAATATTGAAGTGCACAGCAAGTTTCTATTGCCAATGCCTAAATTCTCCTATTATTAATATCTTGCACTTGTGTGGTACATTTGTGACAATTAATAAACCAATATTGATAAATCATTATTAACTAAAGTCCATATTTTATTGAGATTTCCTTTTTGTGTGGTAGGACTAATAATTGTACCTATATTAGTCTTCTCAGGCTTCTATAGCAAAATACCAGACTGGGTAGCTTAAACAACAGGTATGTATTTTCTCACAGTTCCGTAGGTTAGAAGTCGGTGATAGTAGCACCAGCTGATTCTGTTTATGGGGAGGGCTCTCTTCCTCCTCACTGGGTTCTCATGTGGCCTTTCCTAGGTATGTGCATGCCAAGAAAAAGAAAGCAAAAGTGACCTCTCTAGTCTCTCTTCTTACAAGGACACTAATCCTATCAGATCAGGGCCCCACCCTTATGACCTCATGTAACTCTAAGTACCTCCCCAGAGGTTCCATCCTCAAACCACACTGGGGATTAGGGCTTCAACATGTGAATTTGGTGGGGAGGGGGCGGGCACAAACATTGAGTCCATAACAGCCCCAATAGATGTCTACATACTAATCCCTGAGACTGTGAATATATTGGGTTACATGGCAAAAGGGAATTCAGGTTGCAGAAGGAATTAAGATTACTAATCAGATGACCTTAAAATTGTCAGTTTGTACTAACTTATGGCAGTTAGTACTGCCTTGTCTTAAAGTAGTTCAATTTATGCTCCAGATTCCAGCTGAGAGCACATGCTTACTTATCACCTTCCCCTGCTCTATCATGCACCCTACATTCTCTTTCTTCTGAGGGCACTACCCCAGTACAACCCCGGGACCTGAAGCTCTGTCTTCAGATCCCTCATCTAGGGAATCTTACCTAAAGCAAGCCCCAGCCGTGTTCGAGCAGGCAAGGTAACAGGGTCTCTGCTCTCAAGGATCTCAGAGAAAGATTTATGAGATCATTTAAAAAACAAACATCATTTTAAGATATAGGGGCTAAGATCCTAATACTTGTTCATTTTGTAGTGTACTTCTCACTGGCAGTCTTCCAGAAAGTTCAGTATGCCCCTCTGAAACACTGGTTTAATCCTTGTTTGGGTAGGAAGCTCTTTCAACTTGCAAAGAGGACATTCAGAATAATGCGTCTACTGAATTTATTAATCCAAGTCACAGTGGAAGTCCTTGGTGGTCATATAGTTGAAAACTTAATGCAGAGCTCAACATTACTGAGAGAAAATATGAGTAGAAAAAATACAAGAATAGCACAATGGGAACTATCTAGAAAAAGAAGAATCAATAGTATTGTAAAAGAGTAATAGTAAAGAAAAACATTAGAAAGATGGTGGAATAGGAATCTCCAGGTACTCATTCCCCATGGAAACATTAACAAAATAAAGACAATTGCAGACTGATTAAAACACCTAATAGGAGCTCTGGAAACCAGTCAAAAAGGTCTGCAACAACCAAGGTAATGTCCATTCCAGAAAAACTTAATTTCAAAATGGAAGGAAATTTCCTGGCTTTTGTACTCACCCTTGCCCCACTCCCTCCCTGGACTGAAGCTGTGTAGAGGATAGGAAGAGGGCCAATTCCCAGTTACCTCGCTTATGCCAGAAGGAGCACAGGAGAACTTGTTTGCAACATTCTGGACTGTCTGTGGGCTGCCCTGGGGACAGATTTTTGTCTTGCCTGACTCAAAGCTCAGACTGGAAATGGTGGCGTAATTCGGATCTCAGACTGGCAGAAGCTGTGGAAGACAGGGAAGGAAGCACTCCACATTGAACCCACAGGGGGACTGCAGACCTGTAGATGCCTGAGGGCAAGACATTATGAGCAAAAGGATACAATACAGCATCTCAAATCCTGAGAAGAAGCTGAAGTGGCCCTTTTTTGAAAATTATAGCATTGAAAAGTATATATGGAAAAAATTAAAAAACAAACAGTACACACTAACATAAACGGTACACATAGCCAAAAAAGACCTGACAACACTGTAAGCCTTTACTCTGGTCTGGTATCAAGGCTCAGGGACCCACTAATCAGTGAAGGTTTCCACACCAGTCTACAAAGATGGGGAGAGGTAACTATTTTTCTAAATACCCAAATTTAAACAAAAGATCACAAGGCTCACCCAAAAATAGGGAAACACGGCCTATTAAAAGAAACAAACTACATTTTCAGAAATTGTTTCTAAAGAAACACACATATCATATTTCCTGGACAACAACTTTAAAACAACTTTCTTTCATATTCACTAGCATGACTATTATTTAAAACAACAAAAAGTAATAAGTATTGGCAAGGATGTAAAGAATTTGAAATCTTGTGCACTGTTGATGGGAATGTAAAATGATGCAACCATTATCAAGAACAGTATTCTGGTCCATCAAAAAATTAAAAATAGAATTACTATATGATCTAGAATTTTTAATTCTGAGTTTTACACAAAAGAAGTAGCAGGGACTTGAACAGATATTTGTGCCAATCACATTCATAGCAGCATTTTTCATGATAGCCAAAAGGTAGCTAAACCCAAGTCTTCATCAGTGGGTGAATGAATAAACAAAATATGATATATACATATAGTAGAATATCACTCGGCCTTAAGGAGAAAGGAAATTCTGACACCTGCTGCAACATGAATCCTGAAGATATTATGCTAAGTATAATTGGACAGTCACAAGAGAAAAATGCTGTATGATTCCTCTTACATGAGGTACCTACAGTAGTCAAATCATAGGGGCAGAAAGTAGAATCGCTGTTGCCAGGCCCTAGGAGGAAGGGAGAATGGGGGATTAGTGTTTAATGAGTAGAGTTTCAGTTTGAGAAGATGAAATGTCCTGGGGATGAGTGGTCATTATTGCACAAGAATGTGAATGTACTTAATGCTACTGAACTGTATATTTAAATATGGTTAAAACTGTAAATTTTGTGTCATGTATTATTTTACTACAATAAATATAATAGAAAAGTACAGGCTGTGTGATACAGTATATAGAGAATGGGGCTGAAGGAAAGACAAGATGTTTCAGGGAGAGATTTCATAAGCTAAAAGAAATAGTATAAAAGATGAAAAAATGTTCAACATCACTAATTATAAGGAAAATGAAAATTAAAGCTACAATGAAATATCATGTTAGAATGGCCATTACCAAAAAGTTAAAATACAACAGATGCTGGTGTGGATGCAAAGAGAAAGGAACGCTTATATACTGTTGGTGGGACTGCAAACTAGTGTAACCTCTATGGAAAACGGTAGGGAGATTCCTCCCAAAGTGCTAGGATTATAGGCATGAGCCACCACACCTGGCCAATTATCTACTTTAAAACAGGGATTTGGAGCCACAGTTAGAAAATAATGAATATTTTAATTTAACACATAACCTTAAATGTGAGTTCTAGAAAGATCAAGAAGCTAAGAAAGAACAGATGTATGGATAGAAATTCAATTCATTAGAAGTTGGACATGTGTTTTTTTAAAGAGGAATGTTTCTTAGGAAACAATCAAAATATATATCCAATATTTCTCTTAGTTTAGACTTCATG
This sequence comes from Lepilemur ruficaudatus, assembly GCA_963574885.1. Lineage (NCBI taxonomy): Eukaryota > Metazoa > Chordata > Mammalia > Primates > Lepilemuridae > Lepilemur > Lepilemur ruficaudatus. The sequence goes on along the minus strand of CAUYRT010026010.1, from coordinate 7,180 downwards.
TTCTATAAAATGGGGACAGTAAAAGTAAACTTCATATGATTCATTTAAGATTAAATAATATTGGCCAGGCATGGTGGCTCATGCTAGCTCTTTGGTAGGCTGAGGAGGGAGGATCATGTGAAGTCAGGAGTTCCAGACCAGTGTGAGCAAGAATGAGATCCTGTTTCTGCAAAAAGTAGAGAAGTAAGCTGGGTGTGGTGGCAGGCACCTGTGGTCCCAGCTACTTGGGAGGTTGAGGCAGGAGGATCACTTGGGTCCAGGAGTTTGAAGTTTCAGTGAGCTATGATGACCCCTCTGCATTCTAGCCAGAGCAACAGGGTAAACCTCATCTCAAAAAGATAAAAAAATCAATAAAAAACAGATTGAATATCATAATGTGTATGTTAGCACCATGTCTGTTCAAAGCAAGCAGTCATTCTAATTTAGCTACTTTTTCATTATCTGTAGAATTAAAGGGAAGGGCAAATGTCAGGCATCAATTTTTCCCATTGTATTACCAAAGCTAAAAGAAATCTTTAGCAGTCACTTTTTTTCTGTGTGTAGATATTTCTGTAATGTTAGGATAGTACTAATCTTTGACATTTTCTAGCCCTGGGTAAAGAAAATTCATTTAGAAAATAATTCACTAACCAAACTGCTATGGTTGACTGTTTTTCTGACTACCCATAATACATAATGAAATGTTTAAATGTTGAGCTGCATGTAAAATTGAACCACCTACAAACTGGAATGAATACTTGGAGATGGTCATCTATTAAGGGGTTGTGGGAGGCAGAATTTTAAGATAGCCCCAGGGATTACTGGTCCCTGTTATGATTGTTCTAAATAATCCCATTCCCTTAAGGGCTGCAGATGGAACTGACCAAATCAGATGATCTTTATTAAAGAAAGGATCTAGGAGTCAGAGACTGAAGAAATCAGAGAGAGTCAAAGTATAAAAGAGTGGCTTATGGAGGGGCCACACAGCCAGAGCCTGTGAGCAGTTTCTGAGTTGGAGTTGAGAGCAGATCCCAGACTACAAAGCAAAAATATTGCAACCTCAGTCATACAACTGCAAGAAAATGAATTTTACAATAATTTAAGGGATATTGGAATTGTGTCTTTCCCTAGTTGCGTTTCCAGATAAGGATGTAGTCAATCCAACATCATGACATCCTGAGCAGAAGTCCCAGCTAATTTATGCAAAATTTCTGACCCACAGAAATTATAACATAGTAAATGTGGATGGTTTTAGGATAACTTTGTGCAATTTTTTACACACACAACAATATAAAACAAATATGAGGGCACATTAGTGTTTTTTTTTTTTTTTTAGTTTAACATATAATTTGAGGGTATGTGGTTTGTATTAGGCATTATGATAGATCCTGCTGTGACAAAAGTAAAGAAGACGTCCCACTCTGCGAAACGGTTAACTAAATTTGTTGTGTTAATGGTATGGTAAAAAGTAAGTGAAAAGGAGGAGGTAAGGGGAACTCGAGAAGCAGAGACATGCTCACAGACTATTTTCCCAGGCCTAGACACCAGAGGAAGAGGGGCATTCCAAGAGAAGGCCATGTAGAGAAGTATTTACTTGATCTCATATATCCATCTGTCCAAAACTGGTTTTGAACTGGGTGCAACTACTAGCTTTTCCACTGTGTGAATCTGGAATACATTTATGTATACATGTGTGTATATATATACACACATACATACACATATATGTATATATACAAACACATATAATGCAATATATATATATATACACACATGTATATATATATACACCCACAACACACACACACTCTCTCTCACACAGGGTCTTTAATCCTATAATGCAGTGTTTTTTAGAGTGTAGTCCATGATCTACACTCCCAACTCTTTCTCTTGTTCTGGTGAGGAATAAGAGTAATCAATTGAGTGTAAATTTGTAGAGGGTTAGAGATCCTTTGAAAAATTACGAAGACCAGAAAAGTTGTCCATAATAACAACAGCAGTTGTCAATACTACGAACAGCAGGACAAGTTTTGCAAAATGCTGCTATGCCACTTGTTCTCTCATTAAATGTGGAAAAGAATCTCCTAAGAGCTGGGTAATAATGAAATTCTCTAAACCCCAAACCAGACCAGTTGAATCAAAATCTCAGTAAATGAGGCCTACTGAATTCATTGTTATCAAACTTGCCAATCATAATTTTCCACATTAAATTACAGAACCAGTACTGTAGAATTATTCTTTAATTCACATTCTTCTCCTGTTAATGTGGATAACTTTCTTGGTCTTTGTTTTTCTTTGGGACATTTTCATCATGCCCATTCAGCTAATTTCCCTGCTTCCTCTCCAGCAGGAGATAGATTCCTGAACTTCTGTTCTCAATAATACCTGACTTAGACCTGCTAAATACTTCTGTCACGTGCCGTTGGGTCAGATCAAAATTGCTCTGGTCTCCTGAGGCATGACCATGGCACACACATCAATCTGCATGCCCAGTTTAACAAGAGAACATTCATTAACTCATGTCACAGGATAATAAAACACAATAATAATAGATTTCAGAGAGAGAAAGATGAATATATAAGAGCATAAAAGGAAAAACAGAGCAGTTGATAGAAAATGCCAGAACCTCGATTATTATCCATTGTTTCTGTTTTTTCTCACGGAGAGCATTACTGCATGTGACTCTCAATCTTGCTTCAAGAACAATCTCCCCTTAGGTTCCTGTAAACCAAGTGGCTTTGTTCAATGTTTCCCCATGACTGGACCTAGATCCAATCACTTTGGACCAGAACATCACAGAAGTGATGCTGTGTTTTCCCACTGCATCCCATCAGGTGACATACAATGTTGATTTGTCCCATTGTTAGTAGTCTTACTTTCATCACTCACGATGAAATCTGTTAGATTTTAAAGTTACATGTTTTCCCTTTGTAAATGTAAGTATTTTATGAAGAGGTACTTTGAGGCTATATAAAATCCTGTTCCTCATCTCACTTTCTCCCAGTATTTCAGTATCCGTTGATCTTCTTTTTCTTGCTTTCTATGATGGCTGCCTAATAGTGATTATTTTATTCTGCCATTTTCTACATTTATTAGTTGGTATTTTACTGTCAGTAAGAGCATTCTCCTCTCTTCTAGTTATTTATTTTCTTACTTATTTACTCATTTATGGGTTCCTGATTTACTTGATGTTATAATCCATTCTTGCCATTGTGTATTTTCTGTTCCAATTGCATCACATTTGGCTGTTTGAACTGCTTTAATCTGACTGCTGTGTCTTTTTGTTGTGTACCCATCATTTTTGATTGCTTTCTTATCCATGACACAATGAGATGTTCTAGGTTCATCTTGTACTTTCCCTGCTCCAGTCCTGGATCAACCATTTTTTTCAGGAAGCTCTGAATTCTTTGAAAGGAGAATATAATCAAAAATCAAGATCTATATTCTAGGTGTGCTCATTGCTACTGATGTGTTGCTCTTCAGAGGCCATCACAAAGTACAGAAGTAGAATGAATACATATATTTTTACATACATACATTTACATCTATAAACATCCATCTCTCTATTCATATCCATATTTCTGTCTCTATACATTGAAACCCATGAGGTTGTACCAGTAACTCCAATTCCAATGCAACAGTACAGCATTCACTATAGATGTGCCTCTTCACATATTTGTATCTCTCTTTTCCAAGGGTAGGAAGTCTGGATTTCATTGCACTCAACATAGTTTCTTATTTGCTTAACTCCCCTGTGTATAGACACAAGATCATCAGTAGGTTTTGCGGGGTTCCAGAAAAATATTTTTGTGGGGCTTCTGTCTATATAAATAATTCGATTAAAATGATTTAGAAAGTTTGTGGGCTTATGTAAGGTATAGAGGCATATAAATGAAAATTTAGAAAAATAGGTAGAGGTATAAACATATTTGTTTATTGTCAAATCAGTGCATGTGGATATTTTCCTAATGTCTAGATACTATCTCTTTCTGTTCAGGTCCAGAAAACAACTTTTCTTGTTCTTTACTGTAAAAGGTACCATTCCTCATTAATTTCATATCTCCCAGGAAAAATGAGCAATGTTGTTATTACTTACAAATGCCATGGCTCTTCTGAACCCATCTATATTAAAGCGATATAGATGATCGTGCTCCTACAGTTCCCTAATAACACTTATTTATTGCTAAGTACATTTCTCATGACACTGTATCATCCACCCTGCAGCTCATGGATTTTGGCTTCCAGTGACTCTCTCAAAGTTTGTTACTATGTTTCATTGATGGTAACCATAAATGCAAGTGTTGCCCAGAGTTTTCAGGAAAAATATAAATGATAATTGATTTTCTGGTCATTTTGAACTTACCACACAGAATTTTTTTAGTAAAGATATAGAACAATACATCTTTCAACCCTGCCTTCTCCTGAACGCTGTAGGTTATCATCATTGCAATGACATAATATAATCTCTTTCAGTGTTGATCACATCCCCTGCCTCTCTACCCTCCACACAGTGCCACTAGTGGGCATGATTCCATCTGCACAAGGAATGTCTATCTTTCCTCCGGTAGATCTTAAGACCAACAGAAAAAATCATGACGTGGCATAATTCAGCAGTAAGAGAGCACATGGGTTGAAAGGAATTGTTGATGGACATGAAAATATCCATGAGGGATGAGGTGAGACACTCCTGAAGAGTTGCCTGACAGACGATGGGTAATTTGGGAAGAGGTGCCAATGGCGGTGCACTCCATGGGAACAGAATTTCTACTGCCACCCCCACAGCCTTCAGGTGCTCTAGACCAGAGTCGTACAGCCATCAGAAAGTAGAAGGGCAAGAGCCACAGTACCGGCTACACATTTGGCTAAAGCCAGTGGACTGTGTCAGTTGCCCAAAGCCGTGAACCCTCCGCAGTTTGAAGGGTAGAACTCAGAATAACAACATCAGCCTCTCACACCAATCTTCCACTCTCTCGTAAAAGAAATATGGCCTCTGCCAGTGGGAGTGAGCCCCTTGCCAGCTGCCTTCCTGAAACCATGGAGAAGCTACGGGGCCCAGGGAACACCCCATAGGCAACATAAGCCCTTGTGGTCCTTGGGGAATTTGTTGGATGCCATGTGGAGTTGGGATGGAATAAAAGGCTAGAGAGTGTCCTTGCAGAAAGAAGCAGGGACAGGCCTACACAATTCCTAGTTGAGGCTTGGAGCCCCCTGTTTTTCCATGCAATGAAAGACTTTCTAAAACATGGGGCCCCTGAAATGTGTGCTGTAGATTGGGGCTCTGCATGCTCAGGTCTAAGGCATTTTGTGGAGTGTAACTCCTATTGCAGGATGGTCTCCTGCCCAAGCATGGCATCCAATGGGCTGCCCTCCCTGCCATGAAACCTTACCTGTATGCTTCCCATTGCATCCTGGGTCCCTTTCTGACTCTATACCAATTTTTAATCATTTTAAATGACTACTATCTGAGTTATTTTTAAAAAATTAAGCTTAATATTATCTTTCACAGATCTTGCAACCATCACTTTATTTTCTTAAAAGCATGTTCTTGATAGTGTAATTTCTAGGTCAAAAGAAGAACTATAAAAGCTTTGGTAAATATTAAAGAGGGCATGCATGATAGCAGAATAGCTACGAAGTTTAACTCAAAAAAGGAAACAAGATTTTTACATTCCATATATGCATTTTTATTTTACTTTCTACTCTTATTCATAAAATAATATTTTCCTTTTCCACATAATTGTTTGTATTTGGCTTATTCATTTTTAATAAATGTGTATTTCTGCTTAACACTTTTTAGACATGTTAGTACTGCTAGTAAGATATCAAATTCCATAAGAAAGACTAAACTGAATGCCATCTGAGCTATTCAGTCTTGTGTCAAAATGATTTTGTTTACAGTTTTAGGGGAGCCATATAAGAGCTTGAAACTCACAGGTGACTCTATTTATAATAATCTCAAAATTATGATAAAATGATCTTTATAAAAATTACTTGAATTAGCTTAGACTCCTACACAGTTCACTGTTAACATCTAAATATTTAAAGACAAAATATATCTACCTGTACATATTACATGCAGGAAAAATGAGCATGCCAAATTGAAATAGTTTTAAGCCTTAAAGTTTTATCTTTCTAGTTACAGATATTGTAATAAAATTTGTGCTGTAATTTTTATAAAGATTTGATTGATTTATGTCATTACTTATCAAAACTGAATTATGCAACTGTAGGGTATTGAATAATTTATTACTCACTTTAAAAATTGTCTCATTTTATGCTTTTTTATTGCCAGGCAAAATTTGTCAAATGTTTTTTATCCTTTTTTTTTCCTATTACCACTATAAATGTTTTCTTCCTAGTCTTATTCTATTTAATATCTGGTTCATATCATATTTCTTCTACTATTTATTAGATTGTATTTCTCTGAGGTTGGAATCTATAATATTTTGCTTCTTGGCTTCAGTCCACACTTCTCCAGCTTCTGTTTAGAAATGATGTACCTCACTTTTTTAATATATTGAACATCATTTACTTTAATTTCAACCATTAATTGTGTTCTTTGGGTCTTTACTAATTTGAGGTTAAAAATTTAAACCTTTGCCAGATGATTAAAATTAGTTTAATCCTTTTTTTCTTAACTTACATTTATGATTTCTCACTGAATTTAATTTTTTCTTATTCTTCTTAATTAACATTTCAAAAGAAAGCATTATTCATAAACCTCACACACACACACACACAAAACAGTTACACTTCTATGCTTATGAACTACTTAGTCAGTAGAGAATGAGTTGCAGTTATTTGGGAATATTTTAGAATTTTGTTGCTGTTGGAATACTTGCAGGACTGATATGTATGGGCACTTTACATTCAGTAAAAATTAAAATAACTACACACAGAAATATAAATAAAGGTTTATGACTTTTGAAATATGGTCAATTAAGTTAATTCCAAACTCCTTCCAACCATAAAAACCTAGAAATGCTGAACAAAATTGAATTTAAGTGATCAGGACCAACACTAAAGTAATCTTGCAATAAAGAAAGTGAAATTCTCAGGTGTCTGAAAAGAAGAGGGAATTTCTAGTGCTGTAAAAGCTGCCTTTGATGTGAAAGTATGTTTTTAAATACACAGAAAAAGGTTTTAAAGCCTAGTAACTTGTACTTTAACACATACACAAGGGTTAGGGTACCCAGATAAA
>CAUYRT010026007.1:0-16706 GCA_963574885.1 Lepilemur ruficaudatus | reverse complement strand
CATCCTATAAAAAAGACATCTGCACTAGAGTGTTACTAGTAGCACAATTCACAATTGCAAAGATGTGGAAACAACCCAAGTGCCCATCAATACACGAGTGGATTAATAAAATGTGGTATATGTATACCATGGAGTACTATTCAGCTATAAGAAACAATGGTGATCTAGCACCTCTTATATTTTCCTGGATACAGCTGGAGCCCATTCTACTACGTGAAGTATCACAAGACTGGAAACACAAGCACCACATGTACTTACACTCAAATTGGTACTAATTGATCAACACTTATGTGCACACAGAGTAATAACATTTATCAGGTGTCGGGCAGATGGGGGGGAGGAGGGGATGAATATATACACATATAATGGGTGTGGTGGCCAACATCTGGGGGATAGATGTGCTTGAAGCTCTGACTCAGGTAGGGCAAAGGCAGTATATGTAACCTAAACATTTGTACTCCTGTAATATGCTGAAATAAAAAAATAAAAAAAATTGATGTATTTGATGCATCAGAATCCTGCCCACCAGATCTTAAAACCTCAAGGAGTCCTTGCCCTAAGGACTTCCCAAACTATTTTTATTATTGCCCCTCTCCCACCAAAACTTTTTAGGTTTATTTTCCTAATCCTCCCTCACCCACAACGAAATTTTAATACCACAGATTTACCTTATGTGGGCTTTTGTACTGAGGCTCTTTGGTGGGCCACAAAGCAATGTAGTATCTAAGATTATGTCACCCCAAAACTAATTTCCACTGCTCCCATGGGGAATGCATGCCGAGGGAGATGCATCCAAAGAGCTGACAAAGTTGTTGGCCTCAGGGAATCTCCTAGTCAAGTGGATGTGCAGAAAAGTGGTCAGGAGGACATAGACACCTTGATAACCCTTCCCAAATTACCAAAACATCACAGTCAATTTTCCCTTAACTGTATTCAAGAGAAAAACGGACTTGTTTGAAAAGGGGCAATAAATGTATTATATTTTCAATGCATTTGAGTGGTTTTTATCATAAAACTACAACTCTTGCAGTTGAAGTGGACTTCAAAATATTAATAGCATCTAGTCCAGCCAACTGTCTTCAGGCAAAAAGATATTTTTGGTCTGACTTTTTCAAATTGATGAGACATTTAAGCAGAGGACCTTCAGTTATTTGTTTATGTGGCACAGATTTAAATTCAGATTCCAATAAAAAAAAAAAGTCAAAGGACTTCCTTGCTTTACCTTTGGCATAATAAAAACATTGCCAGGGCAGATAGAGGGTTTTCTTTCTTTTGAGCTTCCTTCCTGTGGTCAGGGACTGTTTCTTTAGTATTATATCTAGTGTTCCACTAATAATAAAATATTTTGTATATACTGTGTCATAAAACTTCCTGTCCTGAGGGCCCAAGATTCTAGGGTTTCAGTGCTGTGAGTCTGGGCAGCACATCACAGCCCTGGCTTCCCTGGCCGTCCTGGCTCAGTTCTCCCTCCTACTCCTCCACCTCTGTCCCCAACCTTCCCGTATCCCTACAGCAAGTCTGAACACAGCACTGAACACAGGTGCTCCATGCATGTTTTTCCACTATGCTGGCCACCTTTCTTGTTAAAAGAGATAATAGTGACCAGTTGGGTAGAATAAGACCAGAGTTACAAGATGTTAAGGCCAGGTTAGCACTTAGTTCAAGTTTTGTTCTTAATATAATGTAAACATTTTGAAATAATTTTGCCTCTTTTTGGAGATTTGGCAGAAATCCAAAACCTTTGGCATGTGAACAATAAATATTCTAATAAATACTTAATCACTAGTTTATTACTCAAAAATTTCTAAAGCTGGTTTAAATTAGAGGGTTCATGGCTGATAGCTAATATTTTACTTTTTCATGTGCATTTTTGTGAACGGCATTTCAGCTCCTTAATTGAAGACAGTAAGTTATAAAGAAATTCTTTCTTATTCTCATTCTTTCCACCAGTCTCAGAGAAAGGGATGTTTCCTGTCCCCGGTAATCTGCTTCCCCAGTGAGCCCCTCCTTTCTAGCACCTTTAATTTCTCCTATTCTACTGGCTTCTCCCTTTCAACTTTTAAACAGACAGGGGTCCTCTGTCTTAGAAAAACAAAACAAAACAAACAAAACCCTGCATTTGCTGTGTGTTCCGACTCTCTTCTGGATAAGAGTGATTTAAGTCACTGGGTCCATTCCCCTCATATCTTTCTTCGTGTTGACTTACCTCTCTACCCCATCATTTGGGTTCTATCCCCCTCTCTCACTGAAGCATCTTCTTAGAACATCATTGATGTCTTCCCAATCAGCCCAGCCAAGAGCTTTTCCTGGTCTGCCTCAACCACAATGGCTCTGATACGTTCAGCTGTTGCCCTCCCTTCCTCCCTTAACCACCCATTGATGTTAGGGGGTAAGTACAGATTCTCAGACTGACTTCAAGACCTGATAAATATGAATATAATCCATCCAAGAAGTAGGGAGTCCAAAACCTAAGTCTCAGCCATAGGTCCTGGTATGGAAGCTGTTTGTCACCACTATGAGTGAGTAGAGGGAGAGATGGCAGCTTGTTCGTAGGGAGCACTGTATTCTGAGACCTAGAGAGAAAGAAGAAAGTTCATTCTTGTTGTGTGCCAAGTCTCGTGCCAGGCAATTTTCTGTTAGGATCTCCCTTTGCTATGGTGGATGGAGTTTCCTGTCTCTCCTCACTTCTTAATTTCTGCAGATCTTTGTGACTGTAGAAACTTGGTTAGAGCAATAACACATGACAGTTTTACCAAAGAGATGGTCAATATCAGCAAGACTAGTTTGTTTGTATGGAGAGGCTCTCCTTGAATCCTGGAAGCCTTCAGCTGACTCACGTGGGGACTTGTGCCATGTGCCCCTTGCCCTCGCTGATGACCTGCTGAGGCCAGATTGAGGGCTCATGGTGAGGAATGAGGATGCCGGGAGAAGTCGACATTTTCCACACACCCACCCTAGTTAACTCCGTATGAACCAAAATGAACCTTGATGGGAAAACATTCTCTGGATCAGTGGTTCTCAACTGGTGGTGATTCTTCCACCTCCAGGGACATTTCACAGTGTCTGGAGACATTTTTGGTTGTCACAAAGGGGTTGAAGGGGAGTGCTCCTAGTGGGTAGAGGCTGGAGATGCTGCTAAACCTCCTGAAAAGCCCAACTCAGCCCTCCCTAAAAAGAATTATCTGGTCCCAAATGCTAGTGATACTAAGGTCTACTTATGCTCTAGTCTCTCTGTGTATAAAATGGGCTATGAGTTATGATGCTTTTTTTCTAGAATAGGCTGAGTCAACAGGATCTTTCCAGACTCATGGTGCATAACTAAGAGGTTCCATCACAAATAAAGCAGCAGGGCCAGAGAGTCTCAGCAGCTTACTCATATTTCTATAGCAAATAAGTGAGGACATCTTTGAAATTACACACAGGCCCTGCCTGACTCACCTCATGGCCCATGCTCTTTCCCACGTCACCTGCCCCAAGTAGCTGAGCTGCAGACATCCAGTCATATACGACTAAGGGCAAAATCATTTCTGCGGTGCAAAAATTAGCTAGAGAAAGTGCCAGGACATAGAACTGAGACCAAGTCTTCCCCATGAAACTTTAATGGAATTAGAGTGGGCAGGAAGCTAGGAGCTGTCTGATGTGCAGGCAAATGCAGACCCTGAGGTGTGAGGCCAGAGCCATGTTATAGGAAAATAGGAAGACAAGGTCTAGTCCTTCTAGTCCAGGGCAGTTGCATAAGAATCTGCTCCTAGATAAAGCAAAGACTGGCAGAAGCTCTTGTGAAGTGATGATCCCAGACAGGTGAACTTGGTCGTAACCAGATTCTATCCTAGCATATGCCCCATTTGTAATATTCTCTGGGCCTTGACTCATTCAGCTCTCCTGTCCTCCCAGATTCCAGCCCAAGCAACTTCTTCTTCTCCTCCTTCTCCCCTAAAGCTGATTCTTGGAGTGGCTGTTCAACAAACAACCAGCGAATTTTGAACTTTTTGGAAGTAAGATAATGCTTATGCTTTATATTGTTATTATTAACAGTATATTATGGCTCCAACATCAGACTCAGAATGGAAAATTTTATTTCTGTTATGGTAGAGTCACTCCTTTGAGAAATATTAGCTATTTTTGCAGTTAAACTCTATTTTACCTTATTTTAGAAAAGAAGTATCTGGTCTAGAGGGAGAAAATTATCTACCCAATTGAAAGTAGAGCCAATGAAGATGTGGTTTTGCCCACTTTATTATTATACATTTATATTTTCTGGAATGGGCAATATGTGTATATATGCGCGCACACACACACACACACATACATACACAGTACAAAACTAAAAAGTGAAAACATAAATTCTCTTTCCACCCTGATTCACCAGGTTCCCACTCCAAGACCCTAACACAGCAGCAGCTTCTTTTACCAATTTCTTGTGTATCCTTCCAGAAAAATCTATGCATTTACAGATATGTATCTATGTGTGAATACTGACTCCTGATCTGCAGGCCGGGGCCCTTTCCATCCTCTTTGTGGCCACCACAGCTTCTGTTGCTCAAGACAAGCCATGACAAAACAGATGACACATTTGTGCTGTTGAAGGAAAACTCAGTGACTCAGAGGGACACAAATTGTTCCATGCACCTTTCATCCTCATTACCAAGTAACTTTGCCAAGGTCAAGTGCTGACATTCTGATTTACCACTCCACCGAATGAATACAACTCACATTTGATGAGGATCTGAAATTCAAATACCAAAAAGCAAAAAAATATATTTTCCTAAGGTTTCCAGTTTCGTAATCAAACTTGCTTTTTTACTTTGTTGAGAATATTATTTTCCTTTAAGTTCAATGAATGCAATCTATGTGGCAAACTGAAAACAGGATTCCTCCCCCATCACCGTTAATCACCAAATCTTCAAATTTAAGAGCACATTAAATGAAATGTTCAGCTAGCATCTCAGACAAAAGGACCCTAGGAGCCTCTGTGTTCTCTGACCAGATTAGGCTGAGCCCAAATCGGTCTCCAGATATGAAATGCAAATTGGGCTCAGCGTGGCTCTGCCATTTACAAGCACCTGTATTCGAATAAAACAGGAATACATTTCTCTTGGCTCTTATAGAGCCCTTTAAGACTCCAGCTCTCCTAAGGTTTTTGTAGACTCCAGCTCTCCTAAGGTTTTTGTCCGGGTTGCCTGAAAGTGGACAATTTTCCCAAGTTTGCTTTGGCACCCATGGCATGGATTTTTACTGAAAGTCCCGGTTGTTTTAGTGGGCTCCAGTTTGCCAGCAGTTCTCTGTGGGGGCCTCCCAGCCAATTCGATGAGAACCATGTGCACCTAAAACATGCCAAGTGATATAAGGAGTACCCTGTCCCCGACTCTTTGCTCTCTTTTGTATGACTGCTGATGTGTCTCCTCTTTCAATTTAAAGACACACTGCTGAATGTGTCTGCAGCACTTCCAAAGTCAAATAGCTGTTTCTAAATTGAAAACTATTCTACTTTTTCCCTGAAAACATGTCTATTTCTCTGGGGTTAGATCCAATTTATTCTATTACATCACATCAAACTGGTAAGGTAACAATGAGATAGGTTCATCAGGAACATATATTTTCTATGAATGAAACAAAATAAGGATTTGGTTGGGAAAAGGTGGGAATGTAGCCCAAGACTGATTCTCAAAACAGCCTTTAATAACCAGTGGAAAAGATCACTCATTTAGGAGGCTTGTAAATAAGTGTGCAGATGCATTTATACCACCACACATAAATTATCATGTAACATAGGAAGTCAAACCAAGATTGGCTTAAATTGGAGTTTACAAGGTCCTTGCCCCAAGATTAAGAAATGTCCTACATTTTTCCTTTATTATTTTTTCTATATGCCATTTCCCTTGTGTTTTATTACTTTGTATGATTAGAAAGCTTTTTACAATTTTACTTTATGAAACACTTAAGAAGACTTAGTTTATTAGTGGCTCAACCATGAAACAGCAGAATTCTCATTTTTAAAATTAGACTCTAATTCTCTAAGTGAGTTATTTCTTATTTCATGTTCATATTATTTCATATAAATATAAACAACTTTTTTAGTAAGTTTTTTCAATAAGGACAGAAAACTAATGCATAGCAGAGAAAAAAAATGTACTTGAGAACAGATTTTATTAGCTGTTCTAGTGAAAAAAAAAATGTTTCATACCAACCAAAACTGAAAAGAAACCTGTTATTTTACAATCTTCACCGTCCCTTCAATTATACCAGCTTTAATGTTTTTTCTTTGAATTCCCTTGGGTCAGACAGTACTCTTAAGCCTCAAGATTATAAAAACAAGAAACCTTTCCAAAATCACATGGGTAAAGTCTCCACCTGCTGTTAAAAATACTACTGATGAGGCCAGTGGTTCATTCTCTGGGCAGCTTTCACAGACTATGTGAACTCAGAGAGTCACAGTGGACAACACCGAACTATGGGGAGCGTGACATTCTGTACCACTCTGTCCCCAGAAACATACTGTGGCCAACTCTGGGAATTGTCCACCCAACAGCCATTCCCTACCTCATTTGCCCTTTCCTATTTCCACTAAAGAGGCTGAAAAAGGAAGGTTGCTTTCCCATTCTCCCTTCTACCTGGGGATAGCCCTGTTACCAAGTTCTGGCTAAAAAGACATAGGATGTCTAGTAGAGCAGTGCTTTTCAAGCTTTGCCGTGCATAGGAATCACCTGGGGATCTTGTTAAAGTGCGGAATCTGAATAGGCAATCACAGTAGGGCCTGAGACATTGCATTTTGATAAATTCACAGATGATGGACAATGCTGTAATCTGAGGACCACAATTTGAGTAGCAAAGTATTAAAGGGCTTCTGGAAAGGATTTTGCTCCTTGATTTGGACAGAGGCATTGAAGGAGAAAGCTGCCTCATCCTCCCCTCCAACTTCCTGCCTTTGAATAGGATTGAAGATGGGCGTGAATGTGGGGCTGTGTCAACTGTCTTATATTCAAGAGGGATGGAAGTCAACATGCTGGGAATAGCAGAGAAGAAGAATAGAGTGTGTCTAGGTCTTTGATGATGTCATTATGTCACTGAAGTCAACTAATCTTGGGACCATTTATTCTAGACTTCTTGTTTTAATGGCATAATGAATATCATTATGGTTTAAGTCACTGCTTGTCATGTTTTCTATTATATGCAACCAAACAGTTCTTATCACAGGAACTAAGCTGATCCATTCAGAACTAGATTTATAATCAATTATCCCAGAGGCAAATTCTTCAGGTCAATAGCCTACAGAGCCACTGGGCCTAGGGGATGGTGATCCTATGGCTATAGGTCTTCTAGGAACAGAGAACATACATTCATGTGCTGCTGGAAGACAAATTTATTCTTAGGATTGCGGCAATTTGCTTTATAACACCTGGCACAAGAGTGGGAAAGGGGAATGGAGAGAGGCCAAAGATTTTGAAGTGTTTCTTCTATTTTCTTGTTTTTCTAATTAAAATATTCTGAGGAATGAGAGAATAAGTGATTTCCCATGGGTAAGCTCATAAAGTGAAGTTAGCTGTTGAAACTTATTGGCATCCAAAGGCATCTTTTGACATTTAATACTGAGGATATGGGTTGCAGAATTACAGGAAATTAACTAACACGTATGATTTTGGAAAGGCATAACACTTGCTTCTCCTAATATTAATATTAAATGAACACAGGGTGAAAATAACTTTGTCAACAAAGCATTTTGAATTTCTTTGCTTTGTCTTAAGTATATTTTATCCCCCAAAACTCTGATCTTTCCAGTTCTGTTTAAATCTTTGGTAGCTTTCTTTCTACCATCTCAATTTTCTCACTGTATTGGTTAGGTTACAATCTTACCTGCTGTGAAAAAAAGCTGTAGCTTAAATTAAATATGAATTTATTCATGCCTCATTTAATAGTCTGAGTGTAAACAGTCCAAGACAATGAAGCCTAATGGTGTCAGGTCCTCACAATTCCACATTCTCTACTGGCTACTGAATGGGCAAGGTTTAAAGCACTGTCCATTTGATACCATCTTCCACAGGCTAATACTTCCACCTGGAAGAGACACACATCACTTTCCTTTCCTTCCCATGGGCCAAAGCTAGTCACAACTTTAAGAAAGGTGGGGAATGACAATAACAACCACATGCTCAGGAGGAGAATCAGAATATGTCTAAAGGGCCAAATAACTGTCAAAGTATTTACACAGTGAATTGCAAATGCTATATTATAGAACAGGAAATATTAGTTATAATGATTGCTAGAACCAAATCAAAATTAAAGACTCCACCTAATTTTGATGACAACTGCACTAAGCACTATCCTCCCCACCTAGTGCAGTTCTTCATGACATCCTCAGATAAAGGATATGCCTACTAATGCCTGTCCTAATAGCCAAAGAGTTTAAAGGAACCATTAATCTGTTGACCTATATTACATTGAGAAATTTTCCATGCAACAAGAAGGTATCACATTTGGGGCTGTGCATGGTGGCTCATGCCTGTAATTTTAGCACTCTGGGAGGCTGAGGCTAGGGGATTGCTTGAGCTCAGGAATTCGAGACCAGCCTGAGCAACAGCAAGACCGTCCCATCTCTATTTTTTAAAAAAAGAAAAAAAGTGTTTAAAAAGTATCACATTTGATGTTCAAAAAAAGTTATGTTTCAAGGGTATTTTTCATTTTCCTCTAGAATAATTACTTGTGGACAGAGGTAAGACTAAGAAAAATTGTGAAGAGGCTCTGATTTGGAGCCATGTTACGATCTTTTAGAGGTAATACCTCCATTCTACTCTATATGTCTGCTTTCCAACTCTTCCGTGAGTCTAATTCCCACACCTAAATGTTCACTTTCCAAGGAGGAACCCTTATTAAGGACCATTTCTATCTCAAAAATTATAATCAAAATTTTACTATGATCTGTTCTTTAAGGACACAGCTCTTTGCTAACCAAAATGAAAAAATAATTTATTATAAAGTGTTCATGGCTGAAATACCTTAAACCAAAGGCGAAACAATAAGAATTTCAGTATTCAGGAAAAAAATTATGAGAGATCTCTCTGAACAGAGCTGCCCTTGAGGATTTTCCTCATATCACTCCATAGACATTGAAATGATAGTTATAAACATAAATAATGTATTTTTTTACTATCTTTCTATTAAAATAACATAAATTAACCATCAGATGCTGGTGAGGATGCCATTCAATTGACCATTTAATACATTTTCTTGTGTTGGAGTGGGATGACTTTTGTTGGAAAGGAAGCTTGGATTATCAACTAAATGGATAAATTGAGGATTGTTGCATTAAACATGATTGCTAATGAATGTTAGGCAAAATGCAAACGAAACATTCAGTGTTCCTACGCACAATCCCCTCTCCAGGCTTTCATATATCATTAGCTCTTGCAGAAATGCACTCATTCACCTTTCCGGATCCCACTCTATAGTTTTGCTGATTAGGTCCTCATTTGTTAGGATTTATTTAAATGTTATTTCCTCCAGGAAGCCATTCAGAGGTCTAGTAGTAAGAGGCTCAGTTCCTCCTATGTGTTTCCATAGGACCTCTACTTCCCCAAAGTAATGGTCACTCTGTAGACCCCTCTGCGTCATCCATAGTAAGGAAAACTCCATCAAGACAGAGATGGTGGCTCCCTTGGTCCTGTGATCTGAATGTCCGTGCTCCCCTCAAATTCATATGCTAAAATTCTAACCCCTAAAGTATTAGGAGGTGGAGCCTTTTGAGAGGTGATTAGGTCATGAGGGCAGATCTCTTGTGAATGTGATCAGTGCCCTTATAAAACAGGAATGAGCAAGCTTGCTTGCCTCTTCAACCGTGTGAGGACACAGTGAGAAGCCAGTAGTCTGCAATCTGAAAGAAGGCCCTCACCAGAACCAAAACATGCTGGCACCCTGATCTTGGACTTCCTAGCCTCAGAACTGTAAGAAATAAACTTCTGTTTTTTAAAGTTACCCAGTTTATGGTATTTCATTATAGCATCCTGAATGAACTAAGATACTTGGTCATTGTTGCCTTCTTAGTATGTCCAGAATAGAATCCGACATAGTGCTCAGAAAGCACAATTTGAATAAATTAGTATATTTAACATTGTAGAAAATTGTCTCTTTCTGATCTACTTATTGGTTGTACACTTGCCTGATGTTAGAGTTTCAAAATTTAACTATTGTAGGAAAGTAATAATAAATAGATACAGAGGGAGATACTTTACTAGATATACATCTAGGTAGATTAATGGGCTATCTAGAAATACACAGTTTCATTATTAGATAAAACAAAATATATAAAAAGCTACAAGCAGAAAGATGGTCCTAGCAGTCTTGTTAATCAAACTCAAATATCAGTTCTATTTCAAATGTTCACCAATAGGGGAGTGTTTAGATTAATGACAGTGTAATGCCCAAATGCAATAGCATGTAGCCATTGAAAGGGATGGTTATAAAAAAGAAGGGTTCAGGAGACTATGTCACAATATGGAAAAACTTTATAATAAAATGTTAATGGATCACAAAATAAGATACTAAATTGTGTGGACATCATTATAACTGTGAAAAACATGCATATGGAAAGAAAGAATGATTGTATTTAAGTGGTGGATTATAGTTATTGTTTCTTTAGTCTACATTTTTATTCACATCATTACATTACTTTTATAATTGAAGTATGTAATAAAGATATTTGTGACTTTAAAGGCCAATTAATCTGCATTATGGATGACAAAATAAGAGTTTGCCTAACCACTATGATCGAAAGTTTGAAAGATAAGAATGGAAACCAGTATCGACTGGATCAAAGTAGAGATTTCACCTAGTGTGATGAATTAACGGAAAATAAATTGCTAGCACAATAACAAAATGTTTCTTTTGCAGAACTCTTCTTGCCAGACAGATGGCAGACAGCAGAACTGCTTCACGTGCAGGGAGGAAGGCACTGGGAAGGTGGCAATGCTGAGCACAACAGGAAGTGCTCCAGCATGTAGAGTTCTTCTCTGGTCATTGTCAATAGAAATGCAAAGTGTTTATGTGAAACACCTAAATGAATGGGTGTCAAATGCAGAAGACATGTAAAGGTAGAATAAGCAAATAGCCAAGCGAGGGAGTGTTTCCGAAAGAAAATATGTCGAGCCTTGGCTCAAAAGCAAACAATCTTTTCATGAAGGGAAGTGTTCACAGCATCTATTAAATGCACACTCAATCACAAGAATAAAACCCAGCTGTTTAAGATTAACATTTGTGAAAAACATTTCAAAGAAAGGAATGTAGAAGGCAAATATATATTGTAAAACAAAATCTACACTCTTGGGGTAAGTAAAACTTCCTCTAAAGGAATTGCAGTGCTCCAAAGCTTATCCTTTACACCAAATGAAATAGCAATTAGATGCACCACACCACAACAGCAGAGGCATGTTCTGTTCTTTGAGAGGAAAGAATATTAAGCTGAAAATCAAACAAATGATCCCTCAGTATAGAATGCCAAACTTCCTTGAATGCAACTGGCTGAAGAAAAATTATATAGCTGGAGTGGATCCTAAATTTATAAATAGAAATGATATATCATGGCTTAGACAGACTAAATCGTTTGGCTACATAAGGAAGTTATTTGTCATGTACTTCAACACAGAATCAAGATCTACTAATTGATATTTGTACAGTGGCATTAAATGAATGTATAAGCATATGAGTAAAAGGATGTATTTGAGAAAACAAGGGGGTAATAGAATACCGATGGCTAAATTGAAGGGTTTTTTTCTCCATGGTTAAGTTGTGAGCACATGGACACAGACTATATTAGATATTTAGCAGGTGGGAAGAGAAAAGAAAACTGTTCTCTCTCCTGAGAAAAACACTTTAATAGGTCTGTCTGGTTTGGAAGACACCACTTCTTAGTCTACATTGGATGATCTGGAGCTGTTCTACACAATATAATAAGCACTAGCCACATGTAGCTATTGAAATGTAAATGTAAACTAATTAAAATTAAATGTGACATTAAATTCATTTCAAGTCCTCAATAGTCACATGTGACTAGTGGCTACCGTATTGTGTAGTGTGGATTACAGATCATTTCCATCAACATAAAAAGTTCTGTTGGAGAGCACTGGTTTGGGTCAAGTTTGGGAGACAAAGAAACCGATTTACAGGGATCTTGAATTTGGGGTCCAGTAAAATGTTGAAGAGGTGGCAAGGAGATTTGAACAAAGAAGAAAGTTGCAGTGTGGAGAGAAGGGACAGAGGACTGCCCTCTCAACTCATTGTTCTTTCCCTGGCCAGGATTTATAAGTAAAAGTCTTTGAACTTGTTTCCCATTGTGGTGGTGTATTGAATTGGCTCTTTCCATCTGAAGAACCAGGGACCACCGTAGGCTGGGTTTTCCCTGGGAAGCCCATGAGAACACAAGGGTGGAATCCCAGCACCAAGGCTATGGTCAGGCAAACACAAACTGGACAAGACTCAGGCAAGAGCCATAAGGTCGTCTGCTGGTATAAGTAAGTCCCCATGTGAGGGATGCCCTGGTCTTGGGTCAGACAATTAGGCATTACGCCATCCACCAGGTAAAAGGAATATCCCTTGAAAGGCACATAGTAAACGCCCACATTACGGTCCCCTCCATTTCCCCATAGGGCAGAATTACTAGTGGCTTTGGTACTGGAACCCCAATTTAGCTGGGGGGGGGGTCTCAAAACAACTCTCCTCCACACATAGCCACGGATCAGTGGTATTTAGGGGAGTACAAGTCAGGGTCATATTCAGTAAGCAGGGGACCACTTCTATTGAATTTCTATTGAAAAAAATAAGACACCCATCCCCAACTCATTACCCCAACATAACCATAAGAAAGAATCCTCATAACCATAAGGAAGAGAGGTATTTAAACAACTTTTATTTAAACTAATCAAATTGATTCAGAATTACTTCAATTCTTCAATTGACACAGGTTATGTATATGTGAAAAAAAAATTATAAATTACTATTCCTTTGTCTTTATTTCCTGAGAGACAATAACCATTTTCTTAGGCATTAAGATGGATAAAGAACCCAAATGCATTATCCTCTACTTATCCAGCTCAGAAAAGGCTTAAGTTAAAAAAGACCTAGAGATAATTTTTATGAGATGGAAATAACCTTGCGTGCTAATGAGAAATTGATTGTGGAAACTTCCTCTGACCATTATTTTATCTCTGCTTGCTCTTTGCTGTGTTTCAGAAATGTTGGGGACAGAGAGGCCTTCCCGCAGAGCCTACTTTCTGAGGTGGATGCCCCAACTCAGAATGAGATACAAGTTTATGTCATGAGATTTCTGGGTCAATACCAGGAAGGCCTTTAGCTTTGGGGGTGGGTGTGAGAGTAGCTGACTGATATTTTGTTTTTCAAAAGCCAATAACATCACCATATTAAAGAAGAATTTGGTGTTTATTTGTATACATATTTTTAAAAAGTCTTTTGGTCAACCCTGCAAATAATAAAGACTTCCAAAATTAAAGGACTATCAAAATAACTATGGCATTTCCTTAGCTGAGCATAATGGTTTCTTCAGAACAGATTTGTGCATAAACACTGAACATTTTCTTTGCCTCCAGTGACATCTGTGAACGAGGTTACCACTTGGGAGAAGGAGGGACTAATAACTATGTCCAGACATGGGTGGGCACAGGTGCTTCGACAAATAGTTTCACAAACACATCCCAGTTCCGACAAGTGGGCTATTTCTGACTGATCCCTTGAGACTTCCCGTCACAGCGTGTTTGGCCTGGGAGAAGGGCAACCCACTGGCAGGGCAGTCAGAATCATCATCTAAAGGGCCCGACTTTGCTGGCAGAGTGCGTTCCCTGAACATATTATATTGACTCTCCCCAGAGAGAACATCAGCCCAACGATTTATTAAAAGCAATTGTGTGTTTCCTTGGTCTAGCCAAACATTTGGTGCATGTTACACAACCCTCCAAGACCAAACTTCAGTCTGAATCCTTTGAAGCAAAGCTTTCTCCTACTAGCCTAAATTATAATGAACCTCTGATCTCCCACAGCAACCATATTCTGGAATATTCATTGGACACTTAATCATGTACTGCTTTGTGAGAGGTACCTCTTTCACTTATAATGAATAGTTATTTAAAATTTTTATTTTATTTAACTTCTCTCATTTAAGGTTTTTGCAACTTACCCCTGTTAAATAAAATTTATGGGAGGCCATCGTATTGGACTGAGCTCCTACACGAGGCCCCAGCAGACTAGACCAAACCAGCATGGAGTCACTCATCCATGGTGCCATGTAATCAAACTGAACTTACAAACAAGCCAGTTTTCAAAAAACACAGCAGATTTACAGCAATCAATCCAAAGACATCCAGTCACCCTAAGCTGGCATGGTAGGGAAGCCTCCTCTGCCTTAGCCTTGTAAGGAAAGTAACTTTGAAAGGACCAATACACTTTTTGTTCCCTGTTTCTGTGTTGTTCAGCCTTTTCTACCTATGAAGCCTACTCCGTCTGCTCTGCTCATACGAGTGCCTATTTTGTAGACGAAGATGCTGCCTGATTCACAAATCACTAATAGAAGCCAATTATATCTTTGCAACTCAATTTGTTGAAATTTTGTTCTTTGACACCCCTAAGTACACTTCATAGTCTTTGATGATAAAAACTATTTTTTAAATTTGTTTGTTTTTGAACAATATTAAGTATGATAGTTTATACCTAATAAGCATTAATATATTTTCTGTTAATTCAAAAATATACTTTTAACATTGTAATTTAGAAATAAGCATAAACTCCTAATCCTTTATAAAATCATTGAGTAGCAAAATGTCATTTGTCTGGCATTTGTCTAGTAGTATCAGAGGAAGAGAAATTAATTCTCTTTTTATTAAAATTAGGGATTGGTGGATGAAAAGGAAAGGCAGAACAGACAATCCATGCCTCAGAATCCATGTGCTAGCTGAAGGAAGTTATTGAATCAATCCACTACTCAAAAGTATACTATCTCTAGCATCATCAAGCCGAAAATCAGATGCTCTTCTCTTCTTCCTAACTGACATCCATGTTTGGAGGCTGGTTATTTTATAACAGGGATGTTGTTCTGGTCACAGACACATAGTATGTTGATTTTCCCCGTAAGTGACACTTTTTATGCCCATATAGTGAATGCATCAGCTAAAACATTTTCAATGTTTAGTAAGTCAATGGTTTTGTAATTCAGCATTAGTAAACAAACTCTTCTTTAAATGATACCTTACTTGGAAGACCAGTGAGAAGTGAACACAACCTATGCTTGTATACTCCAAAATAAAAAAAAAAAAGACATGGAGAATTGAAATTATGTGCCCTGCCCAAAAGACAGATAACTGTAAGAAGAAATTAGCTGTGCTCAACCATATCAAAAGACAGATTAAGAAGACATGTACAAATAAAATATCTTCAATACATGTAGGGCAAGAGGAGGTTTTTCTCTCCACTCATACTTGAAGGTGGGCAGCGTGCGTGTTTCCATTAAACCAATCATTATGATGCACCAAACATGTATATACATGAGAAACAATTATCACACTCAAGATGGTGAACATATCCATCACCTCTGAAAACATCCTTATGCTATCTCTCTGCTCCTGCACACCAACCTGAACCCATCATCCCCAGATGAACACTAATAACACTAATAATCTGACACCACAGATTAGTTTTTATTTTCTAGAATTTTATATAATTGAAATCATGCATTAGTTACTCTTTTTTGTTTGACTTCTTTCACTCAGCATAATGATTTTAAGATTCAGCCCTGTTACTGTGTTCATAAACAGTTCAGTTCTTTTTATTGCTGAGTAGTGTGCCATTGTATGGATATACCAAAATATGTTAATCCATTCATCTGTTGATAGATTTTTTTGGTTGTTTCTAGTCTTTGGCTATTACCTATAAAGCTGCTATGCACATTTGTGTATCAGTCTTTGTATAGGCATATGTTTCTATTTGTCTTGGGTAAATATGTTATGAGTGGAAAAACAGGATCATATGGTAAGTGGACATTTATCTATCTAAGAGACTACCATATTGCATTCCAAAGTAGTTTCCAGTTGCTGTTTTTAGAGCTAAAGTTCCTTCATTTCCTTGCCAACATTTGGTGTGATCCACTCTTTAATTCTAATCATGCTATTGGATGTTTAGTAGTTTCTCCTTGTAATTTTGCTTGCATTTTTCTAGTGACTGGTGATTTTAAGCATCTGTTCAGGTGCTCATTTGCTATTCATAGATGTTTTTGGTGAAAGTCTGCTAAAGTATTTTTTCCATTCAAAAAATATCTGACTGTATACTCATTATTAGTTTTTGAGAGTTCTTTACATATTTTGGATATAAGCCCTTTACCAGATACATGATTTTCAAGTATTTTTCCCAGTCTCTGATTTTTCTTCATTCTTTCAAAAGGGTCTTTTCAAGACTAGACATTTTTAATTTTGATAGAGCACAATTTAACAGTTTTTTGTGTGGATCCTGCTTTGAGTGTTATGTCTAAGATGTCTTTGCCTAAACCAAAGTCAAAAAGATTTTCTCTGTGTTTTGTGATTTCTTCTATACATTTTATAGATTTTATATTTAGTGAAATTGTTTTAAGTGGTGTGAGACATGGATTGAAGTTTATTTGTTTGTATATGAAAATTAATTTTTTCTAGCACCATTGGTTAAAAAGACTCCTTTCTCAGCTGGGC
>CAUYRT010026006.1:0-19837 GCA_963574885.1 Lepilemur ruficaudatus | reverse complement strand
GGGATAGCAAATGCAAAACCACGTCATTGGCTGCAAAGCGAAACTTATCATTCCAGGGAAACAGAAACTTAACTTCAACTATGACGGGGAGAAGGGTAAGGCTCAGGCAAAGCAAAACTATGGCCGGCTTGGCTCCCGACAGTACAGTTTTTTAAAACTATTTAAAAATAGTTGACTTGTTGACTTCTACATGCTCTTAAATTTGTGTAAAACATTTATACACATTCTTTATAATTTGCACATATGTTAAGTGGCTGTATCATAAACATTGTTCTATGGGATTTTATAAAATAAAAATCAAGTGGGGAAAATAACTTCTAAAACATTAACAAAAACCCATGATGTTGAAGAATAAGATGTTCCCATATTCATGTTCATTTGATTTCCTCATCTACTCATTGTTTGGTTTCATTTTATTTATGGTGCCAGACTTTCCATTTTCTGTAATATAATTATTAGGTCAGAAAAATGAAAGCAGTAGGCAATAATGTGATAAGGCAACTGTGGAAGACAGAAATCCTCATCCACAGGAGTGAGACAGTGTGTCTGAGTGTTCATATTTAGAGCTTACAGTGTGTCAAGATCCTGTTTTGTTTTATGACATTAACTGAAGTATTGTGCTTAGAAAAATTGTGTCTGAAGTTTAGGACATAGGAAGACCATCAGTCTGTACTTTCTCTTCAGCATAAGAGCCCGGGGACTCTGCACACTGGTCAGGCTGTCACCCTTCTCTGTCCCTGAACTTTCCATTGGGGGATGGGAGCAGACGGGCCAGACTGTGCTTTTTATCTTCTCTGACCACACCACTGGCCTGCTAGACCACAATCCCAGTCAAGCAGGTGCCATGCTAGGACCAGCACTTCTCGTTAAGTCTGATGAACAGCTGAGGAACGCAGAGGGGAGGGGTCCTGGGCTACAGAGGGTGCCGCCTTTGCTCCTTCCCCTAGAGCAGCGATCCCCAACCTTTATGGCACCAGGGACCAGTTTCATGAAAGACCATTTTTCTATGGGCAGGGGGGCAGAGCTCAGGTGGTGATGGGGAGCAGCTGTGAATACAGACGAAGCTTCTCTGGATCGCCTGCCACTCACCTTCTGCCATGCAGCCCCCCAGTTCCTAAGTTTCATGGAAAACAATTTTTCCATGGAAAGCAGGGGAGCACAGAGCTCTGTGGCCCAGTTCCTAACAGGCCACGTACCCAGGGATTGGGGACCACAGCCCTAAAGCACTCCTGCACACAGATATCAGGACAGCTACTCATCCTTGGGAGCAAGGCCATAGAAATTTTTTTTAAAGCCCCCAAATTTTTCTGACTTATTCTTTCTGGCATAAAACATGCCTTAACCACAATTAAGAAGGAAGTATGAAGAGAAAGCACTGGTCCTCATGTAAAAGCAACACATCAGAAATGACCCCAAGAGCAGTAGGTGGACAGGTTGACCTGCGCATCTGCCAAGCTATGTCCCCTGACAGGACATGTGACAGCCCACCTGCCACACACCATGAGGGCACCAGCAGCCTCAAGAGCCCCCTGCTTCCTCCCTCCTGAAATGTAAGCACTTGGGTCATAACTGTGTTAACGGAAGATATGCAGATCTCCCTAAATGGACAGGAACCCCAGAGGACTGAAAAGAGGTATAAAAATATACAAACATATATATTTTTTTATTCTGGCATATTTCATATTTTTGAGAAAGCAATTAGTAATTAATTATTTGACACTGGGTAAGAACTTGAAGATTGTAGGTGACTTATAAATTACAGTTCTATGTATCAGTGGGAGGAAACCCCTAATTTTCCACTCAAAATTCTGATAACTTTAAGTATTTTCCAAAAATAGAGACAATTTCCACTTAAATAATGGAAATAATGGTTTAAATAATGGATATGGAAAATAACAAAAGAAGACCATCCCTAGTAACTGCTGCCTTTAGGCTGGTTAATAAAATAAAAGCAGTTTTTTTGCAACTCTATTTCTATTTGGTTTTCTTTCTTTCTTTTTGTTTTTTCCTTTGTGATAATAGAGGGAAAAAAATCCATTCTGAATTGCATGGCCCCAAGTCAGAAAGAAGCACTTCGGAATTTTGTTCATGTTGTATTTTGTTCTGTTCTACATAACCAGAAATCGGCTGAGGGGCTGCCTCGGCTTTTCTGTAATTGTTTGGTAAAAGTGCGCTTGCTACTCCAAGTATAGGCAAATGACACTGTTGTAATCGTAGATCCCATTACTGGGAAAGTGATTCATCTCAGCTTGCGAGGCGTAAGACGCAGTGCTGACTGGTTTCACCACGTTCTGTCTTACAGGGTGATGCTGCTAGTCGCAACCAGTTTATCACTTTCTTTCACTTTTTCTATTGCTCCCTTGTGGATGCCAATGATATCAGGGAAGCAGCCAAGGAAACCTTTATACTCATGATTACATTCCATCAGGAAATGGAGATCTTTCTTTGACTATTCTGCCAAGAGACTGGCAATTTCTTCCTGAGTCTCCTGCTTCTGTTACTGCATCACTGAGATCTGTTTCACCTTGGTAGCCACTAGAACTAAACACTTTTGCTAAACTCTGTAAGGCCTTTCCTACCTTCTGATACTCCTTGGGAAATGGTCCTGCACACCACTCCAGTGCTCCTGCCTCACAGTCGGCAGAGCCTTCAGGCCATCACCCGCGGCCTGGGGGAACTTCCAGCAGCATGGCACTTCTGCCCTGTTTCTATTAAGTCCAAGTCAGGTGCCTCTGGGTCCATGGCGGAAAATATCAGAACTCCTGCCAGCTCATCTTTCTCAGCCTTTCTCTTTCCAGTGTTCCACTCCTTCTCATCTCAGACATTCAGGAACTGCTGGAAAACCTCACTGTCTGAGATGACGGGATGCTGACACATTCTGGTCACCTAGGCCTGAAGTCTCTCCGTGAGCACTTTGATAAATTCCTCTTCAAAGCAGCCTGTCTCTTGTTTGTCTGGAAGAGAAGGGATTGGAATGGCTGACCCAAACTTAACCAGGAGATGGTCCTACAACCAGCCCTTACCTGTGGTGTACAGATCAATTAGTATTAGAAGGTGCTAGCTCTTCAGACCATACATTCTGGGGCCTTTCCTGGGATCTGCCACCACACAGTGACATGTAGAGGTGGGATAAACCCATACTGGGCCACAATCTCCAACAATAATGGGAATTTTCTCTTTGGGTTTTGCTAGTTGTTTGGCCAACAAATACCGTTCTGTTCCTGGTTTTGCAAATCCTGGAAATTTGTGAAGTGGTGGTTTCATGGAAGATGCACCGACGCAACTGTTCCCTGCTGACTGCCTCCTGCTTCAGTTGAAGGAGAGGAGGACTTAGGGTCATCCCAGACTTCATCCCAGTCATCAGCATCACCAGTTGCTGGACCTCGGTAGGTCTGTGGGTGGCCAAAGGCAGTGTCCCAGTTGTTGGGAGTGTTTTTTGGGTGCCAGCCCCCTCTGGCGTGGCCCCCTAACCATCTGAGCTGTCCCAGTTCCCAGATTTGGAGGCACTCCAGGCTGAGCAGGGGCCATTGCCACCACCGACCTGGTTATTGCTGTTGGCAGCTGATGAATTGGCTTGAGTTGTACTTACAGACAGGGATTTAAGGAAGGCTTGATCAGCCACTGAGTTTCCACAAGAAAACAGATCTTTTCTAACACTGGGTAAATTTCCACATAGTCTGTGGGAACAAGCCTTCCTTCTCCTTTGCTGTTTCTTCCGTCCAGCCACCCTCCACCAACGTCCGCATTTGTAATTGTGACGACTTCTTCGTTAACTGCCAGTTCATTATTTCCAGGTTAGGCCGCAAAATCATACATACACCGAGCCTTGGTGGCCATAGCGGGCGGGTCCCCGGAGCCGCGAGGGCGAGGACAACGGCGGCTACAGCCGGGCCCTGCACCGGGCGACTCCGGCCGCCACCCTCTCCTGGAGTTCCTGAAGGTCCGAGGCTGCGCGGCCCGGGCCCTGCCCTGCCCGCCAAGTCTCCCATTTACCGCGGCGTGACGCCCGCAGCCCTAGGCCACAGCCCGGCCTCGGCGCCGAGGCCACCTCCCGCCTCCCCCTACCATGGCCGTGGATCACAGCTGCTGGCCGCCGCCCTAGTGGGTGGGGAATGGCGCTCCTGGGATAACGTTCAGTGGTGCAGAGAGCGCCTCGGTTTTTAAACTATTTTTAGTAACATATTCTTGCATGTTTTTGTTTTTACAGTCTTTATAGAACCCCAAATGTAAAGGACATAGATAAAGGTGGTGCTGCATTCATCGAAATGGGGGTGAAGGGAGACCAGAAACGGGCCTGCGGTAGCTGCTGCCCAGTGCCTCTGAGGAACCCAGTTTGAGAACCAATGAGCGCTCCAGGACTACAGAAATCTGGAAAAAATCTAGCAACCTCAGATATTCTTTCGAGAGTTTCAACTTATATAAACATGGCTATAGAAGTAGTTTACTAGGCTGGTTGTGGTGGCTCATGCTTGTAATCCCAGCACTTTGAAAGGCCGAGGTGGGAGGATTGCTTGAGGCCAGGAGTTGGAGACCAGCCTGGGCAATCCTAAGACCCCCGTCTCTACAAAAAATAAAAAAATTAGCCAAGCGTGGTGGCGCGCACCTATAATCCCAGCTACTCGGAGGGGGAGATGGAAGATAGCTTGAGCCCAGTAGTGGGGAGTTGCAGTGAGCCATGATGACGCCACTGCATTCCAGCCTGGGCGACAGAGGCAGACCCTGTTTCAAAACAACAACACAACAACAAAAGTAGTTTAGCAGGTATAATTGTTCTCAATATTCCAAGAATCAGAAATTTCATCTCACCACAGTTATATAATAAGCCCACTATAGAAATTCCTCCAATTTTACTCACAGACACACCTTTATCTCCTCACACACCAAACCCTAAAGCCCCATGACACAAAACATGGCTGTACAGCACAGCTTTCCCAAAGACCTCCAGATTCAAGTAAAGCGGCAAAAAAATGTGTATTCTAAGTCTCTGTGGCACCATCCCCTCCGGCTTGGGGTGGGGGCTGAAGGGTGCTGGTCTGCTCTTCCCCCGGCTCCAGCCACGCGGAACTGGGGAAGAAGAACCACGCTGGATTCCATGTGGGCCCCCGACCCGGGCTACCTGGCCTTGACGTTCCGCTTCAGGTAATCCGAGTAGCGTGTCAGGAGCAGCCTTTGGAAGGCGCCGCTGTAGAAGACCCAGGCGGGGATCAGGCTCAGAAAGCCCGCCTTCAACAGACAGAAAATGAGAGTGTCTGGGAGGAAAGAAGAGCATGGAAGGTCTGCAACTCAAGCACCTCAGTTCATATTCATGGTCTTTGAAAATAGTTTTTTCTGACTACTGAAATGAAGTCCCAAAATCTTTTAAGTAGCTGCTGAAGTTTAAGGGTCTTATGACACTTTCTCAACACACGAGGTTTCCTCAGACACCAAAGCAGTCCCTTTAAACTCCTTTGACACCCTTGTAGCATCAGCCCTAAGGAAATTCTTTTTTTGAGACAGAGTCTTGCTCCGTTGCCCCAGGTAGAGTGCAGTGGTATCCTCATAGCTCGCGGTAACCTCCAACTTTTGGGCTCAAGCGATCCTCCTGCCTCAGCCTCCGTAGTAGCTGGGACTACAGGCAGATGCCACCATGCCCAGCTAATTTTTTCTATTTTTTTTAGTAAAGACAGGGTCTCACTCTTGCCCAGGCTGGTCTCAAACTCAAGCTCAAGTGATCCTCCCACCTTGGCCTCCCAGAGTGCTAGGATTATAGGACCATGCCTGGCCAAGAAAGTAAAGATCTTGTATTCTTTCTGCACGTCCACTTTGTAGTGTGAGTTAAGTTGGTGATTCTGCACATTGTTAAGGTGATTCTGCATGCTGTTGAGGTTCTACAGTAAAAATAGCAAGTAATAATGTGAGAAAGTTCAGTATCTCTTGGTAGAGTCTTTGTGAGTCCCAGGAGCTAAAGGGATGCTTTGGGAGATTTTAGGGCATTGATCATGAATCCTTCTAGCATCCATGAAAAAGAGAGAGAAGGAGAGAGGAAGAGAGAGGGGAAAGAAAGAGAGAGAAAGAGAAGAGAGGAAGAGAGAAGAGAAAGGAGAGAGGAAGGAGGGGGACTGCGAGAGAGATCTAATTTCCACTATAGAAAAGCCTACAAGGTAGAGGAGAAAGCTGGCAGATGATGGGTAAGTGAGGAAAACCCATCTAAAATTTTTTTGTGGGGACTGAGAAAAGAACTACACTGACATTGTGTTTGTTTCAGTATGAGCATGGAAATCCTCAAGTCTACCTTTGTTTCATGTTGGTGTTTGTTTTAAAAGCAGCCCAGGAAAGGTGAGAACTTCTTGTGCCATATGCCACTGAACCTTATTTCCACGTTTGGTGGAGTCCATGGTAATGAAGCTGGCTGGGACTTGCTCACAGAGCCCATCGTGCGCACTCCTCCCTCCTCAATTCACATGCACTGACATGTTGGTAGCTTAAAATCAGCCATGGTGGGAGGATTTACACCATGGAAATCAGGAAATGCTGGTTTGTAAATTAAAGAGGTTTGGTTTGGTTTGTTTTTTTTTCCCCTGGAGGGCTGGTCATTAAACATTTACTAGAACAGAGGGCCAAGGAAGACAGCAGCCTCCACAAGGAAGCTCCAGGCATCTGTCTTCCCTGCCCAAGAGCTCCTGGGAGCTACCTTCCTTTCTGAGTGGAGGAGTGAGGCAGCCAAGGATGAGACTTGACAGCTTCGCATTACTCGTGGGCTGAGCACCCAGGTCTCCAGCTTCTCCCCCCTCACCACATACTCCTTGTCAATGCTTTGTTACTGCTTGGTGTCAACCCATCCTGCCATGAGAGAATCGCTGAGCACCCCAACAGCAAGGAAGAACTAGCCAAGCCCTGCGAGGACTGCCTGCACGCCCTCCCTCCCTTGCTTCAAGAACAGAAGTTGTTCTCAATTACCAAGATTTCATGGGCAAGGCAGCCACAGGTCTCATCTCCAATTGTAACATAGTTCAGTGATTCTTTAACAAACTCCTCGGCAGTCTTGGTTATCACGTTGGTGTTTAGATGCTTCGTCATTGCAGTCGAAACAGCATATGGAGTCAGCACCTACAATGGGAAATAAAGACCACAGCACAGGAAACAAACCTGAGAGACCAACACCCATTTTACCATCCCACCATTTCCTAACTCTTCCCTTCCTGTAAAAAGTTTTGAGATCCTAAATGGTAAGAGACACAGAACTGGCTCAGAGCTGGATGTCGGAAAGTTTGGTTTCTCAAGACGAGACTTCGACCACCCAACACTGGATGGCCCAAATGCCCTCCCCAGCCCACAGGGCAACTGAGAAGACACAAGCTGTCTCTCAGAATAGGGTTGCAAGACTTAGCAAACAAAAATGCAGGAAAGAGAACACCCAGATAAATTTGTAGTTTAAATGATGAAAAAAATTTCAGCATCATTATGTCCTAAGTATTGCATGGGACGGACTCATACTAAAAACTATTCGTTTGCTCTGGTTTCTCTTCAGAACAAACAAATCTTTCAACTTTTACTAAAAACTATTCATACTCATCTGAAATTCCAACTTAACTGATGTCCTGTATTTAATCTGGCAGCTCTATCTCAGAAGTTTATTTCTAATACATGTAACTAAAGTTGGAGCAATTTAAAGTATGTTGGATTCTCACGTTCACACTTCAGTTAGGAACCAAGAGTGGTACATACCTCATAAACTTTTTCTGTGGGATAAGAAAAATAAATAACCACACATTGTGTCCTAAAAATCCAACACCGTGTTTCCACCTGTGGTCTAACCACATTGTGGCCTGGCATGAGGATTCATAATAGGGTTTTATTACCTCATTCCCAGACACAAAGACCTGGGCATCTTTAGAAAGAAAAAACATTCATGCTATTAATAGTTTCCTTGGTTTTATTTTTGGTCACATCATATTTGAAATTACATTGTTTCATAATTGAATTCAGTTATGAGCCAATTAATCCAATTGAATTGATTGCTATGGAAATTAATGCTGCGGTTCATATGCATAACACTTTTCTTCCAGGCTCTCAAAGAGTTACTCTTTGAGAAACATAAGGAGTATGCATTCTCAACTATGGTTTCCGGATAGGGAAATAATGATAAGTATTTTCATTCCTACGTAAGTCATGGTTGACAAAACACTTTTATGCACAAAATAGGGGCTCAATAAATATTGTTTAAACTTGTATACTTATTTATTCATTAGATCTTTACTACAACCCAGAGAGGTATGCAAGTATTATAAACTTCTCTTACGAATGGGAAAACTGAGGCACGCAGAGTTTAAGCAGGCTATCTGGGACCACTCAGATGAAATTCAAACCTAAGTCTATAGTACATACTTCCTCATTCGTTTAATAAATATATATTGTGCACCAACTGTGTGTGCATTTGGAGAGGCCACCAGGTTTTTGAAAGGTCACAGTCTTTCTCACGTTCTCATACTTGCTGGGTGGCTCACGATGATCAAGAAAAAGATAATGCTAAGAGTGCCCCATGGCTAGGAAGCAGGTGGCTGTGGTAATCATTCATGTTTAGAAATCACCAAGGATTTCTGGTTTTCTCCTTCAGGCACATGATAGAATTGTACTTCCTGGACCCCTATGGCTGGGTGGGACCAGGTAACCACATCTGGCCAATGAGTTATGAGCAGAAGTGATATGTCATTTCAGGGCCAGAGTACTCAATTATCAAAGCAAGATCCTCTAGAGCTCCTCCTCCTTTTCGGTGTCAACTGACAATAAGCAGGATGGCGGCTGCTCCATCAGCCCGGGTCCCGGCATCACTGCAGCACGCTAAAGTCTCCTGCTAGTTCACGTTCACTGTGTCGCATGAATGCAAAATCAGATTTTGTTGTTTCAAGCTACTGAAATTTTAGGGGTTACTTTTTACTGCAACAAACTTAACCTGTGCACAGTAGCACAGTTGCAAAAGGGAAGTTCCAACTTCAGCTGAAGTTGGAGAATGGAAAACACAGCATGGAAGGGGGAAGAAATCTCTGATGGGTGAGACTGGTTCAGCAGGGCAGAGAAAGGGGCTGTGGCACGATGACATGGCTGTTACAGTCACCCACTAGGCTGGGAAAATGATGTCATTGGCCAAATTCCTACCATTAACTCATCTCTACCTATTTAATAAATTTTATCCCGTGGCTGGTTAATTTATAGTAACAGCCACCTAAAATACTTTTCCACCTGGGCATTTTAATCAAAATCCAATGTGTGTACCCGTCATTTTAAAGATATAACTTTGTGCCTTTTTCATTTCTTATAGTATACCATAACACTTTTTCCCAAACAACAATAACAAAACCAAAAAACCTCTGTTTATTCTAGGTTCCAGGCTCTGCTTAACTCTAACTCTGTGGCTGAACCAAGCACAAGTAAATCACTGACACTTCAGAATGTCACACTGCTCAGCCTATAGACAAGCCAGATCTATTTAGGTGAGGACAGGCGATCTCCACGGTGGCTCTGCCATTGTAGCTGGAAGGGGAAACAGAACACCCTTCTCTGGCTGCCCAGGAACCAGGGTGTGGAGATCTCTGTGGCCCATCACAGATCAACAGCCCCCAGGAGAACTCCCCCCCAGCTACGAGCCCTTCCCCTCTTTCCAACATGGACCACGTGCCCAGTTTTGTTTTGTTTTGTGTGTTTCTTTTCCACAATTCCTCCCACATAAGCCTGTGCACCATAGCTAGAGCAGAGAGGAAAAGGCAAGACCCCAATTTCCGTTTTGATGCAGCATCAGGTAGCAAGAGGGTCCACAGCATTTCTGAGCACTGGGCATGGGGGAGGGCAGCAGAAGCTACAGCAGCAGGTAGGACCAAGGTGGCTGCAGCTGCCCTGGCAACTGTCACAAAAACCCACATACGTCACCCAGCCCATCTCCCTGAAGGCCACACATGCATAGCCAGTCCTGTGGGAGGCAGTGGCCCCAGCTCCAGGGGGTCCAGAGTGCCTGTTCCCGAGGACACAAAACTATCCACCTCACCTGGATGATGATCCCTTTTGCTTTATATTCCACTTGCAGTGCCTTGGAAAACGTGCACACAAAAGCCTGGAGCAAGAAGAAGAAACACCTAAGGCCCCAGAGTTTGCTTTCTTGTCAGAACCAACTCTCTCAGATTTCAGGGGCACTGCAGAGGCACTACCTGCTTCCTGCTTTACCTTAAAATACAGTGGGGAGCTGTGAATCGAAGGGTGCAAGGTTACCCTTTGTAGGATTCTGGAGCACTACTGCACAGCATGCGACCGTAGTTAACAATAATGTATCGTATACTTGAAAATGACTAAGAGAGCAGATCTTAAATGTTCTCACGCACACTAAAAAATAAGTATGTTGAGTCATGGATATGTTAATTTGCTTGATTTAAGCAATTCACAATGTACACATATATCAAAATATCACATTGTACACTGTCAATATATATGATTTTTATTTGTCAAAGATGCCCTAATAAAGCAGGGTGGGGGGAGGAAAGAAAGTAGGGGGGACAGCTTATCTTGGTGGGAATCAGCGCTTCATTTCTCTGTCTAGGAAGAGCGCCTTCCCTCAATGGGAAGATACATTTTGGGATAAATATATCCTTGGAGCCACTGTATACAGAGTAGCCTACTGGGGAAGGGCTCCCCAGTAGAGCACTCCCTCCTCCTAGGGTTGTTTTTATAACTAGGACAAAGGACAGCCAGCAAGGCCTCCAGGTCAGGGAGGAAGCTTCAATGTTACTTGTCAGCAGGAAGAGGGACAGGCCCCTAGCCCAGCAGGTGAGTGGGGGCGGAATCCCGCCCTGCCAGGCTGTGTGGCAGCCGGCCGGGCTCCATACGCCCAAAGTGGGCGCCTTTCCCTAATCCACACCCAGACTCCCTGCACATAGAAGGGTGCCTGCAGACAAACCTCCCCATCAGGAGGAAGAAGGAAGAGACTTGGGCCACATGGTATCACTCACCTTGGAGGCAGAGTACATGGTGTACAATGGCCAAGGAAAGAGGGCTACCCCGGAAGAAATGTTCAGGATGAGACCTTTCCGCCTAAAAAGCAAAGTTTCCATCACTTTGCTGCCAATCACACTTTGAGTAGAAAGAAAACCTGTGAATGCTGTCAAACTCCACCCTCTAGGCTTCCATGCGTGCTAGTGCTCTGCTTCCAAGACCTGAGTGGAACTTCTGATGCGTGCTCCGGGAGGACACCACACCGTGATGTCTCTTGGCAGTCATGTGACATCAAGGGCATGTTCCTGGAAACAGAGGCTTTGCTAAAACAAAGGTCTCCCAGCCAAAATACCGGATAACCAGCTCAGCTCAGACAGGATTTCAGGGGGAAGAGATCCTTCTCCCTTAAATGTGACCACATGAGCTGCAGGTCCCTTCAGACTCACAAAGATGACCCACAGCAGGACAGATGTCATATGGTGGAATCCTGTTGTGGGTAGAATTTGACAGTCTAGCATCTGCTCACACAGACGCCCCCTACACACGTCTCTACAGCCTTACTTT
Source organism: Lepilemur ruficaudatus (assembly GCA_963574885.1). Classification (NCBI taxonomy): domain Eukaryota; kingdom Metazoa; phylum Chordata; class Mammalia; order Primates; family Lepilemuridae; genus Lepilemur; species Lepilemur ruficaudatus. Next base: position 8,320 of record CAUYRT010026006.1, on the reverse strand, counting down.
TCCTTTTGAAATTCAATATCCTTAATCCTTCCCAATTAGATGGTTTCAATGTAGGGGGAGGGGGTCTGCAAATTAGAATACAAGGCCAAGCCCCTTCTTCCTCTAGGGAAGATAAAACTATCAACTATTTTAATGAATACCACCTGAGCTCCCAAATGGGCCTTGTAATAGAGTGATATAAACACAGAATGAATGGAGAAACTGATAGGGTGGCGATTTTTACCACTAAATTGGAATAGTCATTCTGACAAAAGCTGAAATTCATAATAACAATGATATGGTCTTGGTCTCAGGCCAGCTTCTGAAGTTTTCTTTTATGCTCAACACGAGTTAATTTTTTTTAATCTAGTGTGTGCTGAAACTGCTGTTCTCTTCCTCCCTCCAATATCTGTTACATTTGACCTTCAAATATGCTAGTCTATTTGCTGAGGTGGCCTGGCCCAGAATGTTACTTTTTTCCCCACAATCTCCATGTCCTTTCATCATAGTTTGTATCCTTTGTCAAAGCAGAAGCCAAAAGAACCCTGGCTCCCCAGTCCCCGCGTTAGCCGACTGCCAGGCAGGGAGGCCGTGCTGCTCCACGCTTTTTCAAAGAAAGACCTTACCTTGATTCCATGTGTTTCAGAATTAGCTGTGTCATCTATAAGAGAAGGCCAAAGTTAAGCCCTGATAAAGGAACTAAGTGGCAATGGGCAGGGACTTAGAGAAACAAGTGCTGGAAGGAGCTAGGGGGAGAGAGCTTAATCTTCTCAGATGGCCTCAAAAATTGCCAGTACTCATTGGAGGTCGATCTGGCAACCCCAGAGTCTGGCTGGAACCCATAAGAGACAGCCTAGACAGATGGCAAACTGTTCAGAGGCCTCTGGATTCTTCCCCTTGAAGCTAAAGTCTTCCTGGAAAATGGGGGCAGTGAAAATTTTGTGAGAATTGGCTTATGGCCATGGGATCCACACTGAGGTTCACAAGATAGTCTTTATTCTGTGTGACAGGCAAAAAGAGTCTGGCCATGAGTCGGAACTGCGGGACTATCCGGAAGCCTAACAAGAATGTACGAGCATCTCCTGCACAAGGTATGAGGCGGAGAAGGACATGCCCCCGGTTCAACTGCAGCAGCACATGCAGCCGGCAGGTGGGCTGCAGAAACAGCTCGTGGACAGAGCATGTGGCCAAGCCTGTCCGTCGGAATTACAACAGGGTTGAGAAGCCTCTTCCCTCCCAGCCTACCACACCGTGAAAAGGTCTTCCCTAACACTTCTGGGCCTAAATATCCCTCTAAAAGAGCTTTTCATTCCAGAATTACAAGGCACACATTTTATGAATGAAGAAGTGGCAATCCCATGGACTGAACTGTCCTCTGAAGCATGACGGACTGGGATCAGGCCCTGTCCTGGGAGCAGATTTGAGACAGGGGATCCAAATGGAAGGAGAGGTGCAGAGGGACAGAGGAGACTTGGGACCAGAAACCCAACGTTGCCCATTTCTCCATGTCGTCTGGGGCTCTGCAGTGGCTTCACAGCAGGCTGTGTCCCTGCCCCTGCTCCATCTCACAGGCAGGGCCCTGGGCCTGTCTCAGAGAGCCTCCAGGTAATGTTTTTACTGCTGGGAGCCTCCAGGGGCCTTGGGACATGGAATTCTCTAGAACCCACTGGATTGGGTTTTGAGGGAGGGGAGGGAAGCATGAGGGACTAGATTGTGTCCGAGCCCTTTCCTGACTAACTTCATTCAGGGTATTATGTGAGTCCTGTCGCACAGCGTTTCCTCAAAGTCTCGCCAGTGAATTCACTTGCCTTGTTGAGTGAATGATCCCAATTAGAGAGACAACATTGAATTTTGTGGGTCCCTGTCTCAAAGCTCCCAATATTTAGTTTCTTATCCCACCTTCTCTTTGCCCTCAAACTCATATTCTCCCATCTCTGCCCTTGATAGAGGACTCTACTGCTTCCAGATGGCTCCTTTGAAATAATTAAGTGACGTTAATCATGCTTCCAACCAGCGTGGTTAATTGGGGCATGGCATACTTAGAAGCCAACCTTCAGTTTATTTTGTTTGTTACTTAGGGAACTTAGTGTCTACCGATATATAATTTTTTTTTTTAACAAATCAAAGCATTTCTCCGCTAAAGGGGTCAGAGGGTTGTCAAATACATTTGCGAAACTCCCATGATCAAACAGCCCAAGACTGAAAGATCAACATGTAAAATAACGTGAAAGACTTCAGTGGTAAGGCTGCAGACAACAGTTGGACATATAAAACTTAAAATTACATCAGCTGGGGCCTTTAAAAAGCTGTGGATTGCTCAGCATAAAAGAATGTGTGTTTGTGTACCCAATAATAACTGAGCAGGAAACTATAAAATGCCACCATGCTTACAGAAAAACAACCAATGGCGAAAATAATTGTTGTCAGCCCAACTCACACACTTGAAAAAAGAAATCGGAGGCCGAGGCGGGTGGATCGCTCAAGGTCAGGAGTTCGAAACCAGCCTGAGCAAGAGCGAGACCCCATCTCTACTAAAAACAGAAAGAAATTAATTGGCCAACTAAAAATATATAGAAAATATTAGCCCGGCATGGTGGCGCATGCCTGTAGTCCCAGCTACTCAGGAGGCTGAGGCAGAAGGATTGCTTGAACCCAGGAGTTTGAGGTTGCTGTGAGCTAGGCTGACGCCATGGCACTCTAGCCCGGGCAACAGAGCGAGACTCTGTCTCAAAACAAAAACAAAAACAAAAACAAAACAAAACAAAACAAAACAAAAATCAGGTTTTTTGGGATCTATGCAGGCAGCATCCATTCCCTGCCTTAACCTGATTTCCTTTGGGAAATCAGTCCTCCGCCACTGCCAGCTCATGTTGTTCGGATAAGTGGGACTGAGCCTCCTCCTACTCTCCAACCAGCATCCCAGCTCCTTGAAATCAGGATCAGGCCTTACTCCTGGCTGCAGTTCCACTGACCTTCCAGAGGGGTCACTGGGCTGCCATGTACAATTGTAAATTTTGTGTACTGAGCAAGGTGCCCAGGTCTGGCATGAGTACAGGCTGAAAGCTCAGGGCTCACTCATAAGCCATGTACCTAGCAGAGGTAGGGGGCTCTATCCCCTCCGAGGAAGGGAAAACATTTTATTCCCATGAAAGTGTCATCTACTCACCAAATCATGCAGCCTCAGGCTGTGTTCATTCTTAAACGACACATTTTTCTAAACCGTCTGCAAAAGGAGGTGGCCTTTTTCTTATTCACAAAAAGGCACAGTATAGGGTAGCTTTGAGGTAGTGACGATACAAATGTTTGTGCAGCTGATCCTGAATTCTGAATGGCACCTAAGACATCATGGTCTAAAACTCTTCTGATAACAGACACAGAATCTGAAGCTCAAGGGAGTTAGATAACTTTCCCAGTGCTAACCATTAGTAGCTGAGCTGCGATCAGAATACAGATGAACTTGAGCTTCAATTCAACAAATATTTACTGAACAGCAAAAGTCCAGAAAATCCAAGCCATGCCCTCTGTCATTTTTCCAGAGTGAACTTTTTTCTATTTACAAAAACTGAAACTAGAAGAAGATATTACTTTTTTTCTTAAAAGTTGCTTTGTAATCCTGAATATGTTTCAGCATCATCAAGCCTAATATGTCCTGACATGTGACAAAACTGAATGCAGAAATAGGATTCAGATATGAGGGAGAGTGAATCCATCACTGTATTTTCTTGATGAAAACAGAATAAGACAACTAAAAGACCACTACATGGCTTCTCAAGTGAGGTTCAATTTCAAAGAATCCTGCATCTATAGTGGGAGGGGGCAATTCTCCTGAGTTCCCAAATTCCAACCACTACTACATCTTAATGCTTTCAGCACATATACGGATCACATACCTTGACTACTGAGGTGATGTTACAGTGGATGAGGCTCTGTAATAAGTAATCACAACCACAAGTCAGCCCGATCACTGGGGAAATTATCCTGAGAATTAATCAGTGCTAAATAACCATGAAGTGGGCAAAAGTACATGTCTAAGCGGTTCCATCACTCACTCAGCCTGCAAATTAGGCTCCTAATTGATGTTTGGCAAGTACACACTAGAATTGGGAAACATCTGACATCCATTCTATGATTCTGCATGAATGTGATCGTGAATAGAAGTCAGTTAAGAGTTTCCTTGAAAATTAAGGGAGGAATACAGATATAATATTTCAAAGGAAGATATTCAATTTCTAGCTAGAGAAAGAGAGGTTAGCCTATATGGGTCTAGGACAAAGTAGCGTAGAGAATAGAAAGATAAATGGTTGCATAACACAAGGTAGAGGCTCTGGGCTATGGAGGCCAGGTAAATAAACTACTAGAATCACCCAACAGGTGAGGAAAGAGGGACAGACACACATACAAGCACAAATGCAATCATAAACATAGAAGGAGGAGCAACTGTGGAAATTGCTTAATGGAGAGATACAGACTTGTGCCAGAAACAGGGAGTGTGGAAACTGCAGGGTTAGATATGTTGCCCCAGAGAGGAGTTTGAAGAGGATGTGCAGCAACCTCCCAGCAATCTGGCATTATATGCCAATGCAGTAGACTCAGGGCTTGGACAGGCCCACAGGAACACCTGCAGAGCTGGGGAATGGAAGCACTATGGCCTGCTCAGATTGGTACAACCCCTGACGTCATGTGTCAGGGCTTGGGGAAGGATCAACCAATAGTGCCTGCAAGGACTGTAAAATGCATAAAAAATTTACTCACAACCAACAATGGCAGCCAGGGGTCTGTGCCCAACTCACTGAATTTACAACACCCCCAACCATAGAGATTGTGTCATGTACTGCCCTCACATTGAAAGTTGGACAGATCTGATTACCTGGGATGACAGAGATAGCCAAAGAACTGGCCATCTCCCAAGTGCAACCACAGCTATAAATTGGTTACACAAAATTACTTCTTTGTAAAGCAAAGCATAGAGCCCCAAAAGGATGGGGCAGTGGGCAGGTAAGTTTTGATGTGCAGAGAAGGGGGAAGATGTCTGTATCCTGGAGACGGTCATGAAAAGCGGTGGTACACTTGATCATGTACTAAGGTGAAAAGACAGAGGGAGCTCAAGACACACACTGTGCAATACAGAGTTTTGGCCAGACAGGCTTCCCACCACTCCTTCCCAGGCCCTGGTGATCATGCAGCCAGAGGGCCCAGTACCCAGTGAGAGGAATCTGTACACAGAAGGGCACAGGTTTACCTGGATTTCATCCGGTGCATTAAGGAAATAGCTTGGGAAAAGGTTTGGAAGCATTCCGACATTGTTGACTGGCAGAAAGAGGCAAAACAGAAATGTGTCAGAGGAACAGGTGGGAAATTTTCCCAAAAAGGGGTACAAAAAGATTTATATATAAGGTTGTTCATTGCAGCATGATTTGATAACAGTAAGGAAGTTGGAGGGAAAAAATGTCTGCTAATAGGAGACACCTTAAAAGAATCATAATGTAGTCATATGTTGGAATGGAATGCAATCATTAAAAACCATGGCTGCTTAGAATTTTAAAGACATAGGAAAACATTTGTGATATAAGGTTTTTAAAAATATATATTACAAAACAGCACATACATATAATCCCAGTTTTGAAATTACGTGTGTATGTACCTGGAAGGATGTGCACCAAAATACTATCTCAGACTATTGGGATTTTAAGAAATTCATTTTTCTTTTGTAGGCCTCTCTATTCTTTCCAATTTTTCTGCAATAATATGCTTTACATTTTTATTTGTAAAAATGTAATTATTTTTAAAATTCAGCAGGTTTAGAAATCAAATCTTTCTTCTATATATAATACAAACACTGCACTGTGTATGTGGCTATAAAATGCCTTGACTACAAATCATTACAGAAAAAACATTATTTTAGCCAGGCACTGTGGCACAGCTGTAGGCCGAGCTCTAGGGAGGCTGAAGTGGTAGGATCGCTTGAGCCCAGGGGTTTGAGTCCAGCTTGGGCAACATATTGAGACCACATCTCTATAAAAAAATAATAAATATTATCGTGTTTTATGAATAAGAAAGAAAGTCAATTCTCAAATAACTACACTGACTCACTATGTCATGGATCAATCACAGCAATGTTTGTTTGCTAAACTAATTCTTTTAGGCCAATGCTTTTGGGATTCCTCTTCTGCCAAATGTCAACATCAGTTCCATGAAAGAAAATTCATTTTTATATCAGAAAATATAGTTGGGAAGGTTGGAATATGTAAGTTTGGTACATTTCAAAACCATATATAAACTTCTTAATCTAGTAATAACTTTAGAAGAATTGAACTTTTAATACTCAGCTTAATGCTGCAGCTTAAAATACAGTCATGGGTTAAGTTTAAGCTACCTTGAAATTACCAAGTGTCACTAAGATACTTATTTCAGTGATGTATTACAATAAGCTTTGCATTTTGCAATTTACTTACCCAAAATTCCAATTTCTAAGCCTTTAAGTTTTTCTTTAATATATTCATAGATGTCATCTTTGGTAAAATCTGCTTGTATGATCTTCACGCTATTCCCTGTAGTCCACTCTGCAGTGGAAACAACAGGGTTTTTTTTTAACAAACAGGGGTCCAAATTCCGCCCTATCCATGATGTTCCCCCAGTGCTCTTGTCCTACCCAAACAGACACTTAAGAGGACAGCCCGTTACCTCAATTAGAACTATTAATAAGAAACAGCCCTGAGCAAATGCTGGGAGGTGCCAAGAGATTTGTGAATGGTTTCTATGTGTTTCTAAGAGTTACCACAGTGGCAAGTATATGCATTAAAATAGATTCAGTGCAGTGGTTCTCAAAGTGGGCTCCACAGCCACAGCATCAGCATCACTGGGAAACTTGTTAGAAATCCACATTCTCAGCCTCCTGCCCAGAGCTACTGAATTATTAATAGAAATGCTGGAGGTAGAGCCCAGCTAGTGATCTGTTTTAACATGCTTCCTGGTGACTCTGTGGTATATGCTCAAGTTTAAGACCCCTGGACTAATGGCTATAAAAGCAAGGTCTGATGCTGCCTCTGCTCAGCGTCAGGTCCTCTCCACAAAGACGCAGCAACCCTTTGTATTTGTCCAACGCTGTAGCATTCGTAAAACATTTACATACACAATATCTTAGGTTAATCCTCCCTGCAACCTTGTGAAGTAGATATTATTATTCCCATATTCCAGACAAGAAAACTAAGGTTCAGAGAAGCTAAGTAACTTGCTCAAGGGCATCCACACTCTGTTCACTCCAAGTTCAATGTTCTTTCCACTATTCTGTGTTAACTTGCCTTGTGCAGGAGTTTTCAGGCAGATAGGAAAGCCACAAGCAGTTTACAAACTGCTCAGTGAACTGCTTTAGCTTTGGAGTTAGACCCAACATTTCTGGGTCAAGCAATCTAGAAGCATAGTTTGAGGCTGGGGGATGCTTTCAGTACAAAGATACTACTTGCTTTTCAGAAGGAGGATAAGTACATTTTAGCATTGTGAGGAAAACACTGAAGAATGTCTGGGTCCTACTCAAAGTTACTTCTAATATCCAGACAGAACAAAAGCAGAATTCACTGGTGCAAGGGCACTGACCTCCATGGTGTGTCTGCACTGCCTCACACCTCCAACATCTGTCTCCTGTTCCAAATCTCTCCCAGGGAAACAAGGCTGACACCAGACAGCCCACCATGGTCTTCATGAGTCTCCATAATTGGAGACTCATCCCTTTGAGTTAAGGAGTTTACTAATTATTAAATTACTAATTATTAAAATTCAAATGCCCCAAAAGAAATATTATAATCATTACTAACTAAGAACATTTCAGAACAAATCATAATAATAAAACATTGTGATACAAAACCTGCCTCTTAGGGTTATACAGTATACAACCTTCACAGCTACACATGGCAACCCTGGATGAAATCGTTTTTTAAAATCTGACAACCACCAGTAAGCATCGTCTCTCATCCCCCTGCAAGGAGCAGAGCAGAGGACGGGAGGTCCCAAACACAGATCCTGCTGCTGAAGGGAGTGGCAGAAGCAACCAGACAGCTGGGGCCTCCGGATGAGCAGGGCTGGCTGACTCTAGGGATGCAGGCACCAGACCAAAGGAGAAAGTGAACCTATTTGTGCCCGAGTCTGTCCCTGCTTCACCCAGCCCACAGAACCAGTGGGAAGCTAAAGCCAACACTTTATTTTTTTATTTTTTATTTTTTTTTTTATTGGGGGAAAACTACAAAGCATTTACAGTATAATGTTTACAGTCACAATTTATAGTGAGCTGATTTCCCAAAATATATTACCACTCAAGTTGACTTATCTTGTTACATTTAAAAATCTACTC
>CAUYRT010026005.1:0-58624 GCA_963574885.1 Lepilemur ruficaudatus | reverse complement strand
AAAAAAAAAAAAAAAATAGTCACTCCAAGGCCATGAATTTTTTTTAGGCATATAGCACACAAGTTAGTATACTCTGAAGAGTACCTGATTCAATTCCCAACTACACTACTTACTCTTTATGTGACCTCTGTATCTCAATTTCCTCATCAATAAAATTCTGATAACATTAAAACATCTACCTCATAGATTTTTTGTGAGGATTATCATGAGTTTGATCTTTGTAAATCTCTAAAACTAATGTCTTGACAAGAAGAAGTGCTGAGTGTTAGCTGATATCATTTAAAACTAATTACAGAATGAATTATCCCCTGTTTACATATAATTTATAGGTGCTTCTAGAACTTTAGTTGTGAAATCATCATTGTAGGGTCACCAACATGGAAATGAAATAATAACCTAAACATCAATTCCTGAGTATATTGATAAAATTGGTACTTTAGAGACAGATGGATTACTAGGAGTTAAGCAAATAATATTATAAATAAATTTTAAATGGTTTTACTTCATAAACAATAAAATATTTTTATAAGTGACAGTGATGTGCTAACAAACCCACTCTGGGGACCAAAAAGCTCTAATTTTTAGTGTTTGCAGATTACCATGGTGTAAATTCTCCTACCACAGCCAATTTCAAGCTACAAATGGTTTAATACTGGCTGAGCAAACTCCTCAGTATTTAACATTTGGCCCTTGTGAGCTGTTGCGAGCTAGCTGTACACACCACTGGTGTAGGTATACTGTCCGCCTTCATCCTGCTTCTAACCAGAATCCTTCTAGCAATGGGGCAGAGTATTATCTTTGTCTCTTTCTTCTTTTTCCATTTATTACCTGTTTTGATCGGACTAGAGCCTTCTCATGCCTATGTCTTTACACAATATCCAGCCATTCTGTCACAAAGGTTTTAATGTGCCAACTGCCAAGTAAGCCCCAAGCAGCAGGAGTAATAGAGAGATCACCTCCCAGTAGTCAGCAAGCCGGCAGGCCCTATTCAGCCTGCAGGGGAATGTGTGTGTTTTTTTGTTGTGTTTTTTTCTCTTTCTTTTTTTGATCAATCAAAAGCTTTCTGAAATACCAAATTAATTAGCAGCATCTACAAATTAAGAGATTTCACATAAAAACACAATTCTCAGCTTGTCTTATGAACTTTGAAGATCTGACAACACTAAGCCCAGATTCCCATGTGGGAATATCTTTCTGGAGCTAAAAACAATGCCCCCTTTAAATGTGGCATAGACTCTCCAGCTTCCAAAGTGCCCTGCACTCCTAATGCCTCACACCCCAGCCAGGGTTGCTCATTTGTATTATCTGCATGGCCCCAGAAGGATTTGGAGTTGGGACCTTTGGTTTAATTTAAAAAAAAAAAAAAGCTTTGGAGTTAGTCAAATTTGGGAACTAATCCACTAATCCAGCCTCTGGCATGACTAATGTGTAAGCATAAGCAAGAGACAAAACTAGCACGGGTGTGTTTCTTTCTCTGGGAAATGAAAATAGAAATGAAACCCAGCTCATTGGGTTATAACAAGGACCAAACATGATAGCACATGCAAACACCTAGCCTCCCCTGCCGCAGAAAAAAGGGCTTCATACACATCAGTCCCTCTCCCATCTTCCCTTACGCTGAACTTGCATTGTTCTCACATATTTTGCTCATATCACTTTTTTTGTGTGAGAAGATTTTAACTTTTTCATTTTTTCCCATGTCTCAGGTTAGAATTTTATTTATTTACTTATTTTTATTTCAAAATATTATGGGGCTACAAATGTTTTTGGTTACATATATCAATTTTGTTATGTTTGAGTCAGGGTTATACGTGTGCCCATCACCCAGACAGTGTTCGTGGTACACATTAGGTAGGTTTTCATCCATCCCCCTTCCCTCCCATTGTTTGATGTTCACTGAGTTTTGTTTCCCTCTGTGCACATGTGTGCTCAACGGTTTGTTTTACTTCAATAGCAAGTACATGTGGTGTTTGTTTTTCCATTCTTTAGATACTTCACTTAGGATAATGGTGTCCAGTTCCATCCAAATTGTTGCAAAAGGCCTTAATTCATCCTTCTTCATGGCTGAGTGGTACTCCATGGTATACATATATCACATTTTATTAATCCACTCATGAATTGATGGGCACTTGGGTGCATTCCACGTCCTCGTAATTGTGAATTCTGCTGCAATAAATGTTCAAGTGCAGGTATCTTTTTGATAAAATAACTTTTTTTCCCTTATGTAAATCTCTAGCAGTGGGATTACTGTATCAAATGGTAGGTCTACTTTTAGTTTTTTGGGGGAATCTCCATACTGTTTTCCACAGAGGTTATACTAATTTGCACTCCCACCAACAGTGTATAAGTTTTCTTTTCTCTCTACATCCATGCTAGCATCTATTGTTTGGGAATTTTTAATGAAAGCCATTCTAACGGGGGTAAGGTGATATCTCACTATAGTTTTAATTTGCATTTCCCTTATGATTAGTTATGTTGAGCATTTTTTTCATATGTTTATTGGACATTTCTCTATCTTCTTTTGAAAAGTTTCTGTTTATATCTTTTGCCTGTGTTTTAATGGGAAAAAAATGCCCTGATTTTTTGTGCTTCTGGAGTTCTGTTGCTGGTTCCTTCTCACCTGGGCATCTGCCACTTATTTTTAGATTTTTTTTTGCTTTTATGGGGCTTTGTTTTTTCTTCCCCCTCCACACATAAGGGAGTATCTGTAGCATATGTTGGGTAAGAACCTTTGGCTTTGCTTGTGGGTACATATGGGGTCTGGGTTCTGGATGTGTGTCTTGATTATAGATATCCTTAGTGTGGTGATTTTCTCAGTTGCTAGTTGTTTGTAGGCTGTTGCGGTGGTGAACTATGTGTGTAGGAAGATTCCCTGTCTCTCTTTGATGAGAGAGGATGAAGGTCTTTGAGATCCTTTCTCTTTCCCCAGCCCTGTGGTCTTCTTAACTATGTGAATTGTATTGGCATGCCCAGTATAATCTATGAGGCAGTAGGTGGTGCTTATGGGTAAGAATCAATCACACCCTGTATAATTGAGTCAGTAAATGTTGTAAAGGACTGTGCAAATTGACCTTACTATCAGTAGGTGCTGCTTGCCAGAAGGAACAAGCTGCAGTGCTTTTTATTTCCCCAGTGGGGAAGGGTGGGGGACACCTGTGACTGGCTCTAGCCCCTCAAGAGAAGCACTTGAATGCCCCAAATTATGGGCAGAGCCCTGGAAATTCCAGGTGAGTTCTTATTCTCCAGCTCAGCAGAGGCAGGTGGGTGAGTGAGGCTGGGCAGGGGTGAGTTGAGTGAGCCTGTTCTCAGGCTCCATAAAAGGTGGTAGGTTTGCTGTTTCAGTGGGGGGTCAAAGGTCCTCTCCCAGCCTTCTGGGGAAAGCTGCCAGGGAGGAGCTGAGGTGGCCCCACCCAACCAGAAAATCTGCTTGTGGAGACATGGGCCATCTCAGGTCTACAATCTGGCTGTCAGGAGTGGCTTTTGCTCTTCTCCCCTGTCCCCTGCTCAGTGGTCTCCCTTCCACATCTGTTGGAAGACAGGAGCTCAAACTAGCTGAGCTCCCCGACGATGGCACTGCAGACTGGGAGCTTCCCTTTCCAGGATCCCATCCTTGGCTGAGAGCCTGGCGTTCCTGTAGGGAAGGGGTGCTCCATGAGTGCCCTTTGGCTTGGACCCACACTGCACTCTTTTTAGTTCTGCCATTTGGACTTCCTCAGCTCCTGAGATTAGTCACAAATCTCTCCTCCTTGTCACTGAGCAACATGATCAAATCCTCAGAGTATGGGATCTTGCCTACAGGACTCTCCTTGGTCCCTAAAGATCACTCCCTGAATGCACCAGGGAGAAGCGTGCTGGTCCCAAGTTGCCTGTAAGTGCTCAAGCAGGTTTCATGTCCCTCTGCTTCAGGGTGTGCCCTGCTCCGATGGAGCAGCCTGGCAAGCAGCACTGTGGGAGTGGGGGGTGGGCTGTGAGCAGAGAGCTCACAATCCAAGCACCTCTTAGTCCACTGCAGACCTTTAAGAGCAAAAGTTTCAGCCCTGTTGTCTGTGGAAGCCCCAACGGAGGGAAAGCCAACGCTTCTGAGAGCCCCAGCTCAAGTTTCTCTCTCAGCAGCTGTGGGCAGGCGATGGGAAGGAGAAGAAAACCCAGCACTCTTTTCATCTCCGTCCCTCTCTCCAGAAGACAGCCATCTCAGAATGTCCAGGCTCTGGAGATCACACAAATCCCCTGGGATCCACCAGCCCCATGTCTCCCACAGTCTGTACCAGAGTTAGTAAATGTTTGGGTGGGAACAAGCAAAACAAAACTGAATGGCTGAATCCCATGGGGAGGACAAAGGCATGCAGTGGATGAAGAAGCAATGTGGAAGTGGCCATTTTGGCTTGGCTCTGTGGAGATGGGAAGTGCCTCAACAGGGCTGGCAGCCTGGTGCTTTGTCCTCAAGAAGCTCCCAGTTCACTGGCAGCAGCTGTTTTGGGGCTCAAGAGAGTGGAAAGGCTCTCCAGCATCTCAGGAGCCTGCTGACTGCCAGAGATGTGAGGGAGGTAGAAACAAACAGCTCCACCTACACTTTTTGCTGGACTCCAAGCCTCTCTCTCAGCTTGGTGTCTGCATAGGCTGTCCTTAAAATGTCCATACTGCCCAAAGTGATTCACAGATTCAGCACAATTCCCATCAAAATACCAATATCTTATTTAACAGACCTGGAAAAAAATAATCCTAAGTTTCATTTGGAACCAAAAAAAAGAGCCTGAATAGCCAAAGCAATCTTAAGTAAAAAGAACAAATCTGAAAGCATCACATTATCTGACTTAAGATTACACTACAAGGCTATATAATAACCAAAACAATATCGTACTGGTATGAAAGTAGAGACATAGACCAATGGACCAGAATAGAGAACCCAGAAATAAAACCACATAGCTACAACCAACTGATCTTCAACAAAGCAGATAAAAACATACTCTGGGATACGGACACCCTACTCAATAAACTATGCTGGGAAAATTGGATAGTCACATGCAGAAGAATGAAGTGGGACTCCTATATCTCACCATATATAAAAACTAATTCTAGATGGATTTAAGACTTAAATGTTAAGCATGAAACCATAAAAATTCTAGAAGTAAATGTAGGAAAAACTCTTCAAGACATAGTCCTAGGCAAAGAACTTGTGACTAAGATCCCTATGGCAAGTATAGCAACAACAAAAATAAATAGGACTTGATTAAATTAAAAAGCTTCTGCACAGCAAAGAAAATGTTCATAACACTTTTACTGAGCGCAGTTGCCCACTGAATTGGATTCACTGTCATATATAGGTTTTATACTTCTTTTTTCTTTACGCTTTCCTTTGTTCCCAGCTATATTTTCTTTGTATAAGAGCTGTTTGTCTCCAGAATGTCAGTGACTACATCTCATAGTTGTGACCTTGGGCATGCCAGTCATCCTACCTATATAAGACACAGATTCATCTCCCTAATCTGACCGCAGTATCATCTACACATGCAAAGTGAGCAAAATAGGGAGATATCCCAGTAATTTAGATTGAAAACAATTACTTATTAACCAATTCCACAGCCATCTCCTTGCTCCACAGAAAACAAAGTAATTTTTCCCTTAATGTATGCCCTGTTCTTTCAGTTTGAGGCTTTTTCCTACTCACTCATATTGGATGAAATAAAAATTGCCAAAATTCTAGATAATAGAATGGTGATTGTTAGTATCTGGGGGGAGAATTAAATGGATAGCTGCTGCTCAATGCATACAAAATTTCAGTTATGCATGATAAATAAGTTCTAGAGATGTGCTGTAGAACATAATGCTTATCTGGTTAACAGTATAGTATTGTGCACTTCAAAGTTTGGGATGAAGTAAATAATTGTGTTATGTTTTCTTACTAAGAAAAGGTAAAAAAAAAAACTAAAAAAAGACACAAGAAAACTTTTAGAAGTGATGGAGATGTTTATTATCTTGACTGTGGTGATGGTATCATGGATGTATGCATATGTCCAATCTCTTCAACTTGAATGCATTAAACATGCACAGTTTTTTATATCAATTATACCTCAATAAAGCTGTTTAAAAAATTGCAAAAGGTCTAATGTACAAACCAACTTCTGATTCTATTCACATTTCTGATGTCTCTACAGAGAAGTGTTTTATCAATTTTACCTTGATAACCCTTCCTTCTCAGCCCATACATGCTACCAATTATCTAACTAAAGGTAAGGTACTTATGTTTTTTGTTAATAATAATGTTAACAATACTTTATATTAACTAAAGGTACTTATATTTTTTGTTAATAATAATGATAATGATAATAGATTCATCTCCCTATTTCACCCACTATCACCTTATCAGTCACTTCTAGCTCCATAATATACCTTGAATCCATCTATGCATTCAGATCTCCATTTGAACCACCTTCATTTCTTGTATGAAAATTGTGATATCCTTGCAGCTGCTCTGGCTGCATACATTTTGGTCCATGTTAATCTAGCCTCTTTCCAATAGCTAGAATGATCTTCTAAGTTATCATATCTGGTATTGTCACCTTCTGCTTAAAATACTTCATGGATTTCATATCCTTTAGGATAAGTCTCAAATTCCACATAAGGCACTATGAGATGAACGGGAAGTATAGCAAGAAACCAGGTGGATAGGCACAGCCCCTGTCTTCAAAGAGTTTACAATCTGGTGGCAGAGAGAGGCAGCAAAATAATGAAAATATAACTAGCTCTATACTTGTAATTTTGATAAGTTTTTTGAAAGAATTCTCATAAACATCTAGTAAAGTGAATTTCTAGTTGTTACTATTTACGTTTTGAAGGTCACTATGACAAGATTCTGGTGAGAAAGGAGAGGAAGGAGCAAAGCTTTTATTACTAAGTTTCTTATAGTAATGAAACTGTTTTCCAAGTGTTTGATGTATATCATCTCACTGAAACTTTATTGCAGCCTTTATTTCTTCTTTTGCAAATATTTATTAACCATTATGCACCAGGTATGGTGTGAGGAAATGACGTTACAGAAATGATTATGATACACAAGAGATAGAGAGATTATAACATAAGAAAAACAGTAAAATTATTAATAAAAATAGAATAATTACTGTAAAGGAACAGTTGAGGATAGTATGATGGATATAGCATAGATCAAGATTTATTATTTGGGATCAGGAAATCTTTAAGCTAATCATTAAAAAATGAGTCGGACTTTAAAAAGAGACAACAGATAAGAGGAAAGGAAGTATAAAACTAAGATATCTAAAGTGTTAATATGAATTGAGATTAAAAACTGGAATATAGATCGATTTGGCGAGCTATCATCTCTATTTAGAGATGAAGAAACTGAGACTGAAGAAAATCACAGGTGAGGTAAGAAACTCTTCAAAGACTTGAACCCAAGCCTGTTTTACTCCCAACTCTGTTCTCTGAACCGCGATGTTGTGCTGCCTCCTTGTGTTCTCTCCACAAAGTATAAGCATGTATTTAAGTCCAGAATTCCACACTTGCTGTATTATGCACTTAAAAGAGCATGTCCTTATTACTCTTAATAACTAAATATAGAATTTTAATTAAAAATAGAGTTTTGCATATTTAAAAACTACATAGGAATTGAAAAACAATGATTCACACGATAAAGTACGAGGATTTGTTAATTGCATAATTAATTTTATTGATCTAAAAATCCAAATCACTTAATTACTTAAATCTTACAGTTTGGCAGTTTCTATTGACCAAAATAGTTGGAAGATTGCCAAATTCTCACTCCGTTTTGAACTCCAGTAAGAAAGTTTTGGGGGTTTTTGGTTTGTTTTTTGCTAGTCATTTCAATATAAAAAATAATTGTACTATGAAAACATTTCTGTGAGGGCCATATCTCCATATCTTAGCATATTTCAATAGAGAGAGAGATGTAAATATAGTTAATTAAATATCTCTCTTTCCTGGAAAAATGGAATGTTTCAATGATGTGGGCAGAATAACTACCAAGTCAAGATGGATCAGCATTTTTAGTGAATCTTCACATCTCAGGATTAGACAGGATAGAAAAGATATTCATGTCCGGTCTACCTTTTGCATGCTTAAGTCACCTGCCAACATCACACCTGGTGGTTATCTGGCATATAAATGAAAAGCTCTAGTTATAAGATACTTCTCAAAACAGTCCATTTAGTCTTCAGAAAATTTATTAAAAAATTCTTCCTCATCTGGAACCGAAGTCTCTTTCCTGTGGTTCACAATCATTGATCGATCCCAACTGTCCTATTTGAGGCAAGTCTGGTTCCCCTTCAATATAACTAGCCCATTGGACATTATTATGCATCTGTTAAAGTGTCTTTTTATTAACAATTAAAAACAGAGTAACTGTTATGTTACATTTGAGTTTTGCCTCCCGTCTAATGGTCAATGTAAGTGAAGCTCTCTTTCTGTTCTGTACCTCTGTAGAAAAGAGAAACTGCTACTGTAATGTTCTCTGGGCCTTCCAGGGATGTATACTCCATCCGTTGTCTTGTCAGCTCCCTTTCCATCTTCCTGGCCCATTCGGTTCCTACGAGCAATCAAAATAGGAAATAACTGTAACTTCTCTGAAAATTTTCCCAATTTGTTTGTATTCCTCTAGAGATAATGACTCAATATGAATTTAACAATTAATATGTGTATTTTTCTTGGCAGTTTTGATTACAATTTTTTGAAAACTAGATTCAATTTATTTTGGTAGCATCAGCCCCACCCAAACCACATGGACTAAAATAATAATAATAAGTTACATTATACCAGAAAAAAGAAGGCTGGGCAGGTGAAACTACTGATACCCACTACACTGTAAGAAAAGCCATAGCAATAGCTCTTGTATATCCACAGTATGCCCTGTGATTGGACAGAAGCAGAAAATGCATTACCCTTTGGAGCATCTGAAAGGTTCCACGTAAGTTATACGCAGTATTTAAGTGATGTCTAGAGGCTTTAAGTTAGAAGAATATTAATTTGAATTTGCCCAGAATTTGAATATTTTTAATTTGCCAACATGTGTTTTGTACTGAGTATGGTGCTTTGAACATAATAGAGTCTCAGAAAATATTTGTAGAATTGTTTCTGAAATTATAAGCAAACATAATATATATGATACTATAAAAATGGAGAATTTGTTTTCAAATATAAACATTATAATCAGAGCCAAATACAAATTGTAAATGAGTCCAGGTATATATCAACAAAGTATAAGATCCTAAAGAGGAAAGTGCCATTCAATATGCACAGAAATTTACTTAGTTTCATTTATTTAAAACAGGTGAGGGAGGTTTAGGAAAAGGGAAACCATATGTGGAATTTTGAAAAAAATGGGGCAGGAAGGTGTGTATCAGCAAAGCTTCCTAACTGTGAATAATACTTTTAATTATTAAAACTGAAAGCAAAGTAAACATGCTGTTTACTTTGATTTAACACTTTTCCCCCTTTTATCTCAAACTGGAAGATGAAAATAGACAGGTTGATTGTAATTTTCTAAGCAATCAGTTTCACTTCTTGATCACAGCATAGATTTTTCGTGGGTTCACAAAGCAGGGAATTTGTTGATCCAATAAAAACAATTTCCACAAGTTTTAGAAAATAATTTAATGATAGCTTTCCCACCAACATTAAGGTTTATGAAGTTTATTTGCAAGATGAAACTTAAGAATTATGTTTAAGAAAATATTAATAGTAAGATATAAGATGAGAAAATTCATCAATAACCATTTGTAAATGTATAATTTGAGCCATGTAAATTATATTCCAGTGATGGACACCGATAAAAACAATTTAAAAATCAATGAAATAATTTAAAATTCTAGGTCTTATGCAGGAAGGAAAGAAGGGGCTGATGAAGAGGATGACAGAGGATGGTTAGAGTCAGTAATAGAAGTAATATTTTAACTAAGATAAAATGATTAGAAAAAGACTTCCATGCAAAGAATGGGAGGAGAAGTGTTGTAGGCAAAGGGAACAGCACATGGAAAGACTCCAAGTCCAAAGGACATTTGCAAATTTAATGAATTACAAAAAGCCCTGGTGTGACAGGTGTTATTGTGAAGGGTTTAATATGAAAAATAGGCAAAGCTCATATCATACAAGGCATTATAGGCTATAGAAAAGAGTTTAATTTTAAGTGCAATAAGATGCATCAGAACATTTAAGATAGGGGAGTAATATGATTTAATTTGCACATATATAAATAGTAAAATGAAATCATCAAATATATATATTGTGAGAATTCAATATATCCATGGTTAAACAGCTACCTTAGTTCTCTCATACCCTTTGCTTTGGCTAATGAAATACTTTAACCACTGTAAAAATTTGTTAGATCCTCCCAATCAGAAAATAAATAAGAGCTGCTTCTGGAATGGTAAAGAGAATAATCTCAGACTTGTTATAGGGGGTATAGAGATGCTTCAATGAAGGGGTTTAAGGAAGGCAAAATGGATCTTACAAAAAAGTCCCTAAGAAGAAAAATAACATTACAGACTTAAGAGCAAACACTCATTTAACCTGCACTATGGGCAAGAATATTAAAAGTACTTATGTGTGTAAACATATGTCATTCTCACAATAATTTATTGTAGCCATGTGCTTCCATGTGCTTCATATAGTTGACCAAATTTAACCCTCCTAATAATGTGATAGTTACCATTATTATCCTTACTTACCAACAAAATAACAGAGGCCTTGAAGGAGTAGGTACTTTGCCCAAGTTCACAGAGCATGAAGGGGTTAGAGCTGAAATACTCATGGGTCCAGGCAGCTGGCTGCAGAATTAATTCTCCAAAACATGCTCTAATGCACATGGGAAATGATGGCTTTGCTTAGGGCACTTGAATGCATTAGCATTTTGCCCTTCTCTCATGCATCAAGCAAACTCACATGTCACTTTTCTCTCATAAGCAGGTGCAATGATGTAGAAATATACTATGCAAATAACTCTAGCAATCCTGATTAGAAAACACTGGATCCACTCAACTTATCATGGTGCACATATACTAAGGAACATCTTTGTGAATCCATTGTAATAGGTCATGTCCTGTTATGTGAATACTATCATGGGACAGCACAAAGGCTTCCTCCTTGACCAAATTTTAGTCAAAGTCCTCTGAGTGCTCTTTTGGACATGGCCTCAACCTTGGCCTGCCTAGCCCAGCTTTAGTAAGTGTGCTGCTAAGGCAGTTGATCAAGTTCCTGTTGAATCAAGTTCCCTACCCTTGATCAAGTGCCTATCTGAAATTCCATTCACTGCACCCCTCATTCTGCTTATTGGCTATAAATCCTCAGCTATCACTGCTGTATTTAAAGTTGAGCTCAGTTCTATACTATAGACTCTCTCCCTTACAGCATTAGTTCAAATAAAATCTTGTCTTGCCATTTTTAACACGTGTCCAGTGCAAACATTTTTTTACAGACTCTGACTTGCAGGAAGTTTCCACTTACACCCACCTGTAAGAAAAAAGAAAGTGAGTGTGTCTGACATATTTTGGGCAGAACACAATGCAACAATACCATGCTATGGAACTACATAAAGTATCTCACAAACCACCTAGAGAAGAAGAGACTATTTTACATAACTTTATATGTTGTATATTTAGCCATTATATTAACGAATATATTTCACTACTACTCTTCCTTTTGTATACGTAGATAAATTATTAATGTCAGAAAAGGCTTAAAAATCTACATTTTAAAATGTACAACTAAAGAATCTTAACTGTTTTAAATTGTATAAATGTGTTCAAAAATGATTATTTTAGATTCAGAGTCCAGAGTGCTCACCACTACTCCATGGAACCATCTGAGGGATGCGGTGAGCATTGTGGAGAGGAGAGGCATTCCTCTTACCCTTGCTAGGGAGAGGCAAAGATATAAAATGTAAAAAATGTTTGTATTCTCATATTTTCCTGAAATTAAAAAAATGATTATTTTATATAATGGAAAGATGGAGGGGCCATAATAGGTAAACTCAATTTAAAACTAAAATTTAAATGTTAAGAAAGTCTCATAAGAAATGTCAACATGTCCCTTCTTCTGCACACCATCACTCAAAAGAGCAAAGCATTCTCTCTGAACAATGCACGCCTGCTCAAACCTTCTTCAGTTTCTTTAGTTAATTCTTGATGTTTGACTCATTTTATTCCGTTGTTTAAAAGTTATTTTAAAAGTAACTTATTGCAAATATTCAAACTATTATGAAATGTATAAAGTAGAAAGGGGACATCCTTCTTAATTACATCCCATGGAGAAAATTATTATTAACAGTATGTGCATTATTTTCCAGGTATTTTCTCAGTTCTTTTCATTGACATTTTAATGTTTATTTATAAATATGAGTGTGTATTTCAAATATGGGTTTATGCAGAGCATGTTCTTCTACAGCTTATTTTTCATTTAACAACATATCAATATGTACTGGACATTTTTCCAAGGCATACAAATCTACCATAATCTGATTAAAAGCCTCAAAATCTGCTTTTAAACTAGCAGCCATTCATAGACTCCTATGACCATTATAGAACTGAGCCTTTCTTAAGATTTCACTACATTTTGATTAACAGTTCTAGTAATGAAAAAGTTATCATGGACCACAAGAAAAAAAAATAAGCATAATACCTAACAATTGAAGAAGGAAAGAAAAACTCCAGCTGGAACCACTCACCACTGCACAGGTCTAAGAGTGAAATGACAGCCTTAATTTAAAGGAGCTCCATACAGAAATATTCTGCCATCACCTAGCTGTATGATTTTATAGCTAGCAAAAAATATATTGCTAATAACTGAGTAGTCATATTGAAAGCTAGTTTGAGGGAAGACAATTGTTAAAGAAAAAGCCTGTCATTCCAGTAATGTCAGAGTTCTGAGGGTTATGGAAATAGACTCTGTCAGGACTACGGCTCAGGAAATGGAGTGTAACAGGTCAAGTACTGTATCAATTTGGGGCAGGCCACTAGGCAGAAGAGTTCCTGGCACGGGTCAGCGCCCCAGCCAAAATGAAGGAGAATATAAATAGATCCAATTAAAAGCAATCCCCTGTTAGAGGTCACTTTGGCCTTAAAATAAGACAAGTAGGCAGATCTGCCTATCTTGTGTCTGAGGTCCGGGAGGAAACAACGACAACAGCAACATCAACAATAAACACCTTCCCGTGGCTGGAAGTGGCATGAGTAACTAAAGTGAAAAGAATGATATAAAGTTCCATGATCACAAACAGGAGATTATCTAAAGAAACTTGTGTCCATTCCCTGGAGGCTACAATTCAATTTTTGTTCTAGAAGTGTGACCTTAGGAAGTTAACTATGACAACTCATCATGGCTAAGCTTCCACAGTCATCAAAAACCAGGGAGTTAAAGAATTGTTTAGACAATTTGGGGGAAAGAAACCATCTGAGGCATCTAAATTGGCTAGATCAGCAGGATACATTAAGTGAATTCACAACATGGATCCAAATTTCACAAATATTCATTGAACATTTTATGTTTAAAACACTGTGCCAAGTGCATTCAGTAATGTTTCTCTAATCTAACTGAGGTAACAATTAGGTCAGAGGGGTATTATTGAGACTGTTGCTCAGAGCAAAGAAGTGACTTGCCAGAAATTATTGCTAGTGAACAGAAGAGTCGTGTGTGAACCCAATTCTCCATACACCACAGCTAGATATTATAATTGCTGAATGTTCCACTTCTCTTAACAGAAGCAGGCTCTGTGATGTGTGATGGCTGGTCATACACAGTGACGGACCCATGGCACTTTTCTTGCAGCAGAGTCCTCTGGTAAAAAGCCCACAGGGCTGCTCATAGGAAACCAGGGTTTCAGCCACAGGACTGCGACTGCCGTTAGCTGTGTAATTCTAGTCAAGTCAACTCCTGGCTTTTATTGTCTACAAAATAAGTGTGTTGGTAAAAACTATCTAAGGTCTTTTCTAACCCCAAAATGTATATTTTAATGGTTTTTAGTATCAATCATGTGATTTTTCTCCAGATTTAGCAAATGTATTTTGAGAACCCACTGACTAAAAGGCACTGCAGTAAATATTTTTCCAAAAATTACACATTTTATCCTCTCAACCGTCCTATAGAGTACATAGTATTGTTCCTATTTCACATATTAAAAAAAAAACCCTAGAATCTTAGAGTGTAGAAAAATATGTTCGTGTTGATTATAAATGACAAAGCCGTAATATATCTAGGTATTCTGGCAACAAGTTCAGTGCTGCTATCACTACCACCCAACTGTCTCTTGGTCATGGTGGATGAATTTAATTTATATCTGCTCCATTACCTCAAAACTCCGTCTCAGGACCATTGCAAAGGTTGGGGTTCTGGGAAAAACAATGTAGAAAAATTTAACAACATTCAGCTTTTTGGAAAGTTGCAGTAAAACTGAAATATATGACACTAACTGTAAGTTGCTCACAACTTTAATCAGCTCAAGGTATTCACAGGAAGAAAGTCTGTTACAACATTTGTATTCCTAAAACCAAAACCACAAATATAATCTTGCTAAGGGAAGAGGAACGTGATGACATCCTTTGTGACTCTAATATTTGAGAGAGCTTCTAAATGTAGCTTTTATAGTTTGCCCTTTATTCCGTTTTTAAGATTTGTTCTTGCACTACTAAAAAGACACCACAGTATTTGTGCCTAGGCTCTAAGACTGGAGAAAAACACACACACAAGCATCTTTTATTAATGTTTGCTTCCTTTGAAAATGCATGTGCATGTCTACATTTTAAAGTTCTCTTTTTTTGCCCTATGCAAAAGATTTAAACTCTTCAAATCACTGAAAATAATATTTCTTAAGAGATAAGAAAAAATGAGATACACGAATGTCATTTCAATAAACATTATGGCACACATTTATGAGAATAGTCCAAGACACAACACACACACATACATACACGCCCTCTATAAAAAACTGTTCACTGTGTAAAATGCACTATTCAACAACTATGGTAATCTTTTCAAAAATTGCAACAAAAGTGATAAGAATATGTGTTAGTGAATATGCTCACTTTTCTGGGGAATATATTCAAAGGCCTGTGAGAACTGATGAGAACTGCTACTTACATGTAATGCCAAAATGTTAAACTCTACCAAAACTAATTGGATCATAATCTAGAATATATGTAAATTTCTATTTTGTGGGCTTAATACTAATGGTGACTATCAAGTTATTTATGTGGCAGTTTGTACTGAGTGCTGTGAAATAACTTATTGGATAAATTGTGTCATTCACCAATTATATTGAGCAATATCTGAAACATGCAAAAATAGGTATATACCACCATCAGAACTAATGATCCCCTTTTCATTGCCAAAGTTTGTTGTATCACAGATGGAAAACTGGTGATGGAGTCAGATACTATGTAATTTATGCTACTTATTAAATAAAGTAACGGTTTAAGCAAAAAGGATAAACTTTTGTCTTTCGATTGAGAATGTGACATAGTGTTGTGGTTTTAAATAAGTTTTTATGCCTAAAGACTTAATGTGCATTTCCTGACCATCCTAGTCATATAGTTGCTCTCTATGTATTTCACATTTTATTGGTTTAATTAAAATGATTCTTTGTGTAACAGTTATTTGTATTTATACTATTTCCTCAAATAAATTAAAATCTTTTAGCTACTTTAAAAGATTAGTCTAGCTGCTGAATGGAAAATGAACCAGAAGATGAGATTGGGAGCAGAAAAGGCAGTCAGAAAACCATAACAGTTCAGCATGTGGAGAGAAATACAGCAAGTAGAGTATATTTTAAATTTGTTTGAATTGAATCTGATAATGAACCAAATAAGCTGGAGGTGTGAGTTGATACAGACTTGTCAAGAATGACTCAGATAGTCCAGACTTCAAAACTTGGGTCAACAGTGGTAGAATTTTCTTATGTGCAAAGATAGGGAGAACAGTTTGAGAGGTGGAGAACACGATATATCATGAATTTATTTGTACATATTAAGTTTGAAATGCCTGTAGGAAATGCTGGTGGAAACAGCAAACATTTGGCTATAGAAATGAAGAGTGTAGAACTCAGAACAGATGTCTGAGTTGGAGAAATCTGGAGTTATCACCACATAGATTGCATTATAAACTGTGTGTGAAGTAACCAAAAAAAAAAAAAAAAGAATACAGAATGGGAATTTAAGAGGATTTTAGACCAATTATTCAGAACTCTATTAATTGAGAAATTGAGAAGAGGAACAGATGTCACCAAAGAAGACAAAGAGAAAAAGCCAGAGGAGTAGGAAGAACATTGGGGAACAAGAGAAGAAACCATTTGAAAGACGAGTGGCTGGCAACATACATTCCACTAAATCTAGTAGCATAAATACCAAAAAAAGTCCTTCCCTTCTATATTATGACAGTCGTTGGCAACCTTACTAGAGAACTGTGAACTGGAGGGGCATGCATGTGTTGAAGATGAGAAAGTGTTTGCAAAAACTCTTTGCAGGAGCTTGATTGTGGAAAGTGCAGAGCAGTAGAGAGGTGATCTATTAAACAGGATGATTCATGCTAGCTGCCTGTATAGACAAACACAAGGGCTTTATATAATAAATGTTTGTGCCTTG
Source organism: Lepilemur ruficaudatus (assembly GCA_963574885.1). NCBI lineage: Eukaryota > Metazoa > Chordata > Mammalia > Primates > Lepilemuridae > Lepilemur > Lepilemur ruficaudatus. Next base: position 42,029 of record CAUYRT010026005.1, on the reverse strand, counting down.
TTCGTGCAGTGTTTAATGATGAGCTCCCTACCCCCCCTTTTGTAGTTCTGCCATTTGGAACATGTGGCCTCTGAGTTTACCAAGGCAGAAAAAGGATCCATGGAGGAAGTCCACCAGCTCTTAGTGTTACATACCACTTTCACACACAATGCACAGGCCAGAGCTAGTTTCATGACTCGGGGAAGTTAGGAATTTTAAGAGCATACTTGGAATATTGGAAAATCATACTGCTCTTACCACAAAAACTGAAGCGGGATGTGGGGTCAGTGCTTGTTTTTATTTGTTGGTTGGTTTATTCTGTTTTTTTGTGAAGATACATTTGTTATTTAATGGGAATAATCTAGAAGAGCGAGAGAATTGTAGAAGCATCAGAGAAAGAAATCTCAGAAGACAAATTTCATGAGAAGTCAAAAGGGGATGGAATCCAAAACACAGAAGAAGAACTGGCTGCTGATATTTTCTCTGCTGAATCACTGCCTTAAAAGGAAACAATAGGTATTGGTTGAGGTGTATTTATAGATTTGCTGATGGCAAGATGAAGTACTCATCTGATGACTTCTGAGTACTCATTGTAATGTGAAGTAAGGTTACAAGCTGAAAGGGTGGTACAGGGTGGAGTGAAGGCCCAGGAGATTGAGGAGCATGGTAAAGACATAAAATAGTGGCTACAGAGATTGGAAGTGTTTTCACTCGGCCACCTATCTGGCTTATTTTATGCCACAATATTCAGTCCTCTAATCACTCTGAAATATTTAATATGACCCTAATATACCATGTGCCTGCTCACATTCCATTTTACTCTCACTTTTTCCTCTGCCAGGACTATTCTCCCCAACCCGACCTTATCTGTCTTGCAAAACGTTATTCATCCTTCAGCAATCAACTCAAGTAGGGGCTCTTTATGAAACCTTTTCTGTTCCTCCAGGAACAGTTAGTCTGTTACTCTTCCTCCTCCAGTAATCCACATCTTCCCCATTGGACTCTAAGTTTCCTGAGATCAGGAAGCCTGTCTCTTCACTGCACAAAATAAAGAGATGCTCTTAGTTGCTTTTGGACCAGCTATAGGCATTTAGTAGAGTATAAACTATATGAGAGATTGTGAGTAAAGTTTGTCTCTCTAAAAATATGATAGAAATCTAAAATGTAATTAAATGTTTAAAATAGCATTTAAAATTGCAAAACAGGATAGATATCAGCTCATATTTACTAAGGAAGGGGGGTATTTTTTGGCATATAAGCAGCCAGTTTCAAGTCTGAAACACTGTAAATAACTAATTAAAACATCTTTTCTGTTATAATAAGAAAGAAATGCCTTAAGCGTCTAACCTGCTTTTCCCGACTCATTTAGCTCCTTCCTCACTGTGTAAACGCCCTTTACAAAATAGACATCAGCTTTGCAGAGGATATTTTTGAACAATCGAAATATGAAAGCACAAACTTTGTTAAGGCATGCCATCTGTTTTGGTTTTTTGGAGCCCAATGATTTTATCTTTCCTGAGATTCAAACCACCTCATCCTTTATAGGAATTCATTAAAACTTCACTGCAGGAAGAAGGTGAACAAGGGAATCGCAACCATAGAATATGAAAAAAAAAAAAATAGCTGCTTCTGCTCTGTTTTCTATACTCAGAACTCCTAATTAATCGAGGGTGCTTTTACCACTTTGAACAATTCTTCTACAGGAAAATTTGGAACTAGTTTCCAATTTAACAACTCAATTCCTAACCTATCTACATCAATACAGCTATGTCTTCTACATCATTACACAAATGCAATTAAAATTACTACTAGTTGGGTAATAAAATATTGCAATATTTCTCAAAACCAAATTGAAATCCAGGGTTCCAAAGTTACCACCACTGCGTGCGCATTTGTACATTGTTAGGAAGCAATGATACAGTTAGTGGAGGCAGTTTGTGTGGAGCTCTGAAATATATTTGGCTAAAGTCAAAATTTTAGAGCATAATTCTTTATCCTTAATGAAATTGCAAAATTAAATGTTACCTCAAAAGTTGAGGAAGCCCCCTTTCCATGGGAAACCCTGAAATAAAATGGGATACAGCGGAAACTGCTCTGGTCACAAATGTGAAAGCCTCAGTTTGCAGTTCTGCCACTAACCAGTTGTCCAACATAGAGGGTCTCTGAGTCGCAGTTTCCTCACGTGTAAAATGAGGGCATGGCACCTCTTGATTTCTAAGATCAGTGGTCCCCAACCTTTTTGGCAGCAGGGACTGGTTTCATGCAAGACGATTTTTCGGGGCAGGGTCGGGGGAGCTCAAATGGTGATGTGAGTGATGGAGAGCGGGAGCAGCTATAAATGTAGATGAAGCTTTGCTTGCTCACTTTCTGCTTACCTCCTGCTGTGTGCCCCCCGCCCCCTTCCTAAGTTTCGTGAAAGACAAATAGACAGTTTTTCAATTTTTCCACGGACAGGGGAGTGGGGCAGCAGAACTCTGAGGTCCTGTCCCCAGTAGACCACAGACCAGTAGTAGTCCGTGGCCCAGAGGTTGGGGACTGCAGTCTAAGGTTAATTTCAGCCCTATCATTTAAATAAATGCAAAGGCTACCGGAATAAATATTTATGCCTCGTGAAAACTGTATACCTTTCATACTGCCTGGTACTGTGAAACCTCATAGGTGTTCAAGAAATGTTGAGTAAGCAAATGAATGCCTATATATAAGTAGGTATATGAAAAAGAATGGAAGAAAATAGAAAGGAGAAGCAGGGATAATGGGTGGCCAGAAAGAAGGAAAAAAAAGAAAAGTGAAATATTATTTATTTTCATTTGGCACACTTGCCCACCTCTGACTCATCTGCTACTTATTCTTCCAGGTACCGTTTGCTCCTAAACCAGTAGTGAAAGGACTTAATTATTCCAGTTGCTGTTTCAATTAGTATTCAGCTCAGCTCCTGGCATCGGAAAAATCAAAACAATAGTGGCTTGAGAAAAAAGATTAGCTCTCATTCCATGGAAATGAGGCAGTTCAGAACCGGTGGTGTAAATCCATGACCATCAGGAACACAGGCTCCCTCTGGCCTTCATTCTCTCATTCTTTAAAGAAAAAAACCTACTGTGCAGTCAGAATGACTGGTCCAACTCAAGCATTTCTGCATTTCAGAGCTAGGAGAATGCAAAGAAAGAAAAAGTCTTGCCCCTCTTTGAGGATACATTCCAGAAATCGTACACATCACTTCCTCTTCAGGCAAAGAACATAGTCACATGGACGCACAAAGATACAGAGGACACTCCAAAGTTTAGTCTTTTTCTGGGAAAGTGCTATTAAAAGCTGACATTTGGGGAATGTCCATTACTTTGGAAGAAGGATAGAATATTGAGGGAAGATACCTCCCCTTGGACTTCTGGCCCATGAACCAAATCTTGTTCGGGACTTCAGAGAAGAACAATGAAGTAGCTTTTAGGAATGGCTAGCTTCCATTTTCTGTGTCCCTCCTAATCTTATAACAATTATTTGCTTCCTCCCAGGCTTTCCTACCCTGGGTGAAACTAGCCAAATAAATTCTTCAATTTTAATCCAGATACTCACTGTGATATCTCATCAAAAAATATTTGCATTTTCAAAGAAACTCTCTAGTAGAGGCCAAAATGTAAGCCTAGACATGAAATAAATTTCTCACTAAATAAAGTCTCATTGAATACAAACTTCAATGAAGACAAGAGTTTCAGGAGACATTCTTCCCCGAGCAGCTCAAAGGCTACGTCATCTATTCCATTCAGCAGTAGGATCAGCCTTGGCACAGTCATTCTTGTGTTTCTCTAATACTTCTTCGCCCCATCCTTCCACTGGTTCATGGTTTCTTTCTTTTTATTTTCCTATTAAATGTTACAAAACTATATGGTATATAGCAGAGTTCTATTTCTATTTTAATACTATAATTAAATTTGATCTTCTAAATCTGAAAGGAGATCATAGTTTGACATCATTGAAAACTTCAAGTTACAAACTCACCAAAAATACAACTATCTTTCAAAACGCTTCAAAATTAGGGAGTAATTTATGGACACTAATGTATTCACATGCCATTAATACTATTAAGCTTTAAATGAATAATAACTATGCTAATTAAAAGTAACAATAATGACCTAAATGACATCTATTACTATGAGACATTTCAACTTATAAAAGAAAATCAGCCCTTAATATGTCCCATTGGGTCCAGCTATTAGAGCACAGGGATTACTTTTCGTTCCATATTGTGAGTTATTTACCATTCACTTGATTCGCTTTATAGCCACTGTGGTCTACTGGGTGAATTCCAGATTCTAAATTAATTTGTTAAAGAGAATGACAGCTCTTGATGTCTATAGAGTTCTGTATTTTAAAACAATGTAGACGGCTTGAAAATTGTACTAAAGCATCTGGTAGGTGTTATTTCATTTAAACATAGTATATTTTGGTCCTAAACTAAAAGGCTGGAAAATTTTAAGACCCACTTAAAGATAGCATAGTTATGCTTAGGAGTTAGAAGTAACTAGGACATGGTTCCATGACCACCTAGTTCACCAATATGCATATTCCTCAGAAAGCATTTGTTCAGAGTCCCCAAGACAACTCAATTTAGACTTGTTCAGAGATAAACAATGGTACATAAAATGAGAAAAAGGATCAGGAAGGGGCATATTGATGTTCAAAATTTATTTCTTATAATGAAGAGAAGGAAAGACAGTAAAGGCAGAATATGTGTTAGTGTCATTTTGGTTACGGTGGTTCTCAAATTTTAGTGTGTATAAAAATGTCTGAGAAGCTCTTAAAAGTGCAAATTACTGGAGTTACAACCTGTAAATCCAGCATAAAAATGTAAGAATCTTTTTTTTTTTTTAATTACAAGAAACCCAGGTAAATCTTATGGGGGTTGTGGAAGGCAGAATATTGTCTCCCCTGCTCCCATAAGAAGCTCATATCCTAGCCCCTGGAACCTATGAATATGATACCCTTCATGGAGAAAGGAACTTTCTAGATGTGATTATGGTAAGATTTCAAGATAGAGAAGAGTTTCCTGGATTATCTAGGTGAATTCAATATGATCACTTGAATCCTTAAAAGTAGAGAGGCTTTCCCAGTGGTGGTCCCAGGGAGGCATGACTGCAGAAGAATGGTCAGAGAAATGCAACCTTGTTGGCTTTGCAGATGGATGACCTGGCCCATAAAACAAGGAATTTCAGTGGCCTCTAGAAACCAGAAAAGGCAAGGAAACAGATTTTCCCCTAGAGCCTCAAGAAAGGAATATAGCCTTGCTGACACATTGATTTTAGCCCAGTGAGACCCACGCTGGACTCCTAACCCACAAAACTACAGAGTAAGAAACTTGTGTTCTTTTAAGCCACAAAATTTGTGGTAGTTTGTTATAGCAACAATAGAAAACTAATACACAGGTGAGCTGAGAACCACATATTGAATTTCTATTAAGCATTCAACAGCACTAAAATTAAAAATCTAATGACATTTTAATAGAATAAATGTAGCTTGTCCCTCAAAAGGGAAAAAGTTTCTTTATTATTTGATGATTGCTTAAATTCAGTGATGGGAGTATTGGTTCTTCCTATGATTTAGTTCCAAGGCATTTATGAAACTTTTATCTTTTTCAACATCATCAAAATCTAAAGAAAGGAAAACAAAGATTAAGATGATATGAGGATGAGAAATAAAAGAAGACTACAGGAGAAAGGAAGGGAATAATAAGAAAGAAAAGAAACAAAAGAGAAAAAAGGGGAGTCTTTTGTGTACTTTTATTCAGGTAAGCAGCTTGATAAAGGATTTTAATCCTTTCATATTATAAACAAATACAATGGCCTGACAAGCTAAGAAAAGCATATCATGAAGTGGCCTAATAGCCACAGCTGTTCTACAATGTAGCACTTTTTTTTTTCTGAATATGCCAATGCTATTACGCCCTATGAAGCACATGTGCATCAGTAATTTGTCTTCTGTTCTAAATTTGGCTCACATTCACTATTCCATACTTATCAAAAATGTTTGCATCTCTCCTCTCCAAACATTTTAATTTTTTTTACTTCGGTCATAAAATCTCTGAGCTTGCTAAATACTATGTATTTCCCAAATCCCAAATTCCAAACCAGTGCAGTCAATACATTTTTAAACCCAATAACTCAAGCAAATTTTCTTAACCTCTTCTCTAGAGCCAAGCAGAAGCGAAATATGCCTTTAATTAAAGTGTTTTATCTTGCAAGACGCCATAGTCAGTTCCATTGTCTGGAAATCCCAAGGCTACATAGAAAGCTCCTAAATTTTTTGTAAGCCCCAGTAGGATAATTTTGGGGCTTCATGAGAGGTTTAGATTTCCATAATTAAAAGCCTAACATTAGGTTCAGAAGAAGTGGTAGTTTGAACACATAGTAGTTAATATGATGTAGATAACATAATCCTCCAGCTTGTTAAGAGAAAGTGGTCTTGGTGATTCTCTGAGCTAATTGGACCACAGCCTGGATCTAGCTAAATATGCCACCAACCTCACGTGCAATGTCTTAGGAAAGCCTCCCTTCTCTCACCACATTTTTCCAGTTGAATGCTCACATTTACCAGAAATGTTTAATGCTCACCACCACGTATATAGAAGTACCTTATTTCTGCTGACACATTAACCCACGACACTTGGCTTCCTGTAAGCCTTTTTTGTCTGTTAACATCTCTGTTCACCTTTGGCACTTTACTTCTCCTCCAGACCACTCACCCAATGCTCCAGCTATCTCAGTGATCATTATGTCAGAACATTATGGACAATGCATGGACACAATCAGCTCTGCTATAATGCTTGTTCTGAATATGTGAATTTGTTTTAATATAATCAACATACTAGGGAACAATTTAAGCATAACATAATCTTGAATTTGTTTATGTGTAATTTTATCAGCAAGCTATAAATACTTAGATACTTTTTTAAAAATTCAGAACAGAATCTAATGAAAAATTACAGAATGCATTTGGTTGTTACATCTTTCAAATCATCTTAATCTTAAATATTTCATACTTTTTTTCAAAAAAACTGATACTGATTTTCTTTGGGGAAGGAGGGTCAGATGGTCACGTTGCCTTCTAGAATGTCTTAGGTTGTTTCCCAGGTTTATCTGATTACTTCTTCATGGTTTAATTGAACCTGCTTCTTTCTCCATTACATTTTCTGTAAATTTTTAGTTATAGCTAAAGTCTTAGGATCAGGCTGAATATTTTGGGAAGAAACCTTCATAGATTATAAATATGAACTAACTTCCTTCCTTTCTTTCTTCCTTTCTTGTTTCCCTCCTTCCTTCCTCCCATTCTTCCTTCCCTTCTCCTTCCATCAACAGGGTCTCTATGTTACCCTGCCAAGATTTCTACTGACAAATCAAGAAAAATGTTTAATTCATCCTCTTTAATTACCAATTTTCAAAATAAGAGTAGGTAAAATAGACATATGGATTTTCTAAGAATTATGCGAAAGTCAGAAGCCATAAAAGAGAAGGCTGATATAAATGAGCTGAAATTTTTTAAAAGTATACATCAGAAAATTGTGATAAAGTAAAAAAATTAGAGAGAAATTTTTGTTACTCATATCATAAATGATGGCTAATTTCTTTAAAGCAAAAAATATCTGCTATAAATCAGTAAGAAAAAGACCAAAATTCTAATAGAAAAATAAGAAAAATGAGCAGCTCTCATTATAGAGAAATGCAAATCAGTCAAACATAATATGTTCAGAGGCACTCATCTCACCTATTCAATTGCCAAAAACCAGACGTATCAGTGTACAGTTAATCAATACATATACATATATATAATAATGATGAAATATATTGAAATGATTTGGAGAGACAGGTGTTCCCATGTGAACACTGGAAATCCAAATTGGGACAACCTCTAGGGAGGGCCATTTAATAATTATCAAAATAAAAACTCCGCAGGCCCTTTTACCCAGAAATTCTCCTAAAAATTTAGCCTACGGCTATTCTTACATACATTCAAGTTGACTTTTTAAACAAACACATTATTTATTTCAAAAAGAAAATAAACATACACTATTACTCATTTCAACTACATTTTTTTTTACCATTTAACCTTTTATTAAGTATTCAGTTCAAAGTATATTCACAATGATGTGCAACAAAGCTCTAGAACTTTTTTGTTTTGTGAAGAAAACTTTATACCTCGTAAACACTAATTCCCCCTTTTCCTTGATCCCACCTTTGATTTCCTTGATTATTTTTACATTTTGTTTCTGTGATTTTAACTACTTAAGATGCTTCATATGAGTGGAATTATTCAGTATATTTTTTGTGTGACTGGCTTATCTTTTTAACAAAATATTACAGGGGTACAAATGTTTTTGATTTCATATTAATAGATCACTTTTGTAATGCTTGAGTCAGGGCTATCAGTGTGCTCATCACCCAGATAGTGTTCACTGAACCTGCTAGGTCAGTTTTTGGCCATCACCTCCCCGCTCCTCCTTGCTTATTTTCTACTAAGTTTTACTTCCCTCTGTGCACATGTGTGCTTATCGGTTAGTTCCAATGAAATGTGGTGTTTGTTTTTCCATTCTTTAGATACTTCACTTAAAATAATGGTCTCCAGTTCCAACCAAATCATTGCAAAACGCATTAATCCTTTTTTATGGCTGAGTTGCATTCTATGGTATACATATACCACATTTTCTTAATCCACTCATGAATTGATGGGCACGTGGGTTGATTCCACATCTTTGCAATTGTGAATTGCGCTGCAATAAACATTTGAGTGCAGGTATCTTTTTGGTAAAATGACTTCTTTACCTTTGAGTAAATACCCAGTTGTGGTATTGCTGGATGGAATGGTAGGTCTAGTATTAGTTCTATTAGGAATCTCCATACCATTTTCCATGGAGGTTGTACTAATTTGCAGTCCCACCAACAGTGTATAAGCATTCTTTTCTCTCTACATGTACATCAGTATCTATTGTTTTTGGACTTTTTAATAAAGGCCATTCTGACTGGGGTAAGGTGATATCTCATTGTGGTTTTGATTTGCATTCCCCTGATGATTAGTGATGTTGAGCATTTTTCATGTTTATTGACCATTTGTCTATTTTCTTTTGAAAAGCTTCTGTTCATGTACTTTGCCCAATTATTAGTGGTGTTGTTTGTTTTCTTCTTGCTGATTTGTTTGAGCTCTTTATAGATTCTGGTTATTAGCCCTTTACTGGATGTATAGCTTGCAAATATTTTCTCCCATTCAGTAGGTTGCCTATTTCCTCTATTGATTATTTCCTTAGCTGTGCGGAAGGTTTTTAATTTAATCAAGTCCTATTTATTTATTTTTATTGTTGCTATAATTGCCATTGGGGTCTTAGTCATAAACTCTTTGCCAAGGCCAATATCTAGAAAAGCTTTTCCTACATTTTCTTCCAGAATTCTTATAGTTTCATCCTTTATATTTAAGTACTTTAAACACCTTGAATTAGTTTTGGTATAAGGTAAGAGAAAGGGGTGTTGCTTCATTCTTCTACATGTGGCTGTCCAATTTTCACAGGACCATTTATTGAATAATGAGTCTTTTCCCTAGTGTATATTGTTGTCTGCTTTCTATAAGATGAGTTTACTTTAGATATGTGAACAGTTTTATATCTGGGTTCTCTGTTCTGTTCCATTTGTCTATGTTAACATTTTTTGTGCCAATACCATGATGTTTTGGTTGCTATAGCCTTGTAGTGTAGTTTGAGGTCTTATAATGTGATGCCTCCAGATTTATTCTTTTTGCTTATGATTGCTTTAGCTATTCAGGTTCTTTTCTGGTTCCAAAGCATAGAATTATTTTTTCTAGATCTGTGAAATATGACGTTGGTATTTTGATAGGGATTGCACTGAATCTGTAAATCACTTTGGGTAGTATGGATATTTTAACAATGTTGATAATACTAATCCATGAACATGATATATTTTTCCATTTGTTTGTGTCATCTGCAATTTTTTTTCCTCAGTGTTTCTGTTTTTAGAGACCTTTCATCTACTTGGTTATGTTTATTCCTAGGTATTTCATTTTCTTTGTAGCTATTGTGAATGGTATTGAGTCTTTGATTTCACTTTAAACTAGACTGTTATTGGTGTATAGAAATGCTACTGATTTGTGTACATTGATTTCATGACCTGAGACTTTTCTGAATTTATTTATCAACTCTCTGAGTCTCTCAGTGGAGTCGTTGGGTTTTCTAGATATGAGATCATATTGTCAGTAAAAAGCGATAGCTAGACCTCCTCTTTCCCAATTTGAATACACTTTATGTCTTTCTCTTGAGTGATTTCTCTTGCTAGGACCTCCAGCACTATGTTGAATAGAAGTGTTGACATTGGACACCCTTGTCTTGTTTCAGTTCTTAGTGGGAATACTTTCAACTTCTGCCCATTCAGTATGGGCAACCAAGTTCTGGCCAGCAATAAGGGTACAGAAATCCCTGGGAGAGTTTCTTCCTCAAATCAAAGATAAATCTTTGCAAAGAGAAGGCTGAGGTGGTATGTTTACTGCATCTTTTGCTGAATTTCAGTGCTCAGAGTTCAGTTGTGATGCCTAGGGGTACAGCAGTCATTTTTTTACTGCCATGAAATCCAAAGCCATGTACTTAAAAGAGTGGTAGACCAAGGGAGTGGAAAGAGCCAGGTTCATTGGTGATTTTCCTTGTATGGTTATAGCATCTTTGAAAGCCTGCACTGAATTTCTTTTCATGTGAGCAACATTAACCATAAGAGACTTAATATACAGATAGTAACCAAACTATTTGTGGCAATGGAACTCTGGTCCACATAAAAAGCCAAGAAACCAAACCACAATCTGCAGTTATGGGCTGAGAATGTTAGTACTTTGTAAAGGCTGATGGCCAACTTCCCTATTTTTGTTCCTTCTCTTTCCAACTAAGGACCAGGAAGAAAAAGCCAATTTTTCTCTCCAAATCAATCACGTAAAATGTCCTACTTCTAGTTCTCCCACATCCCCATAGCAACTACACACAATTAGAGAAATAGGGAAAAAACATTACCCTTTTTCTACAATATAGCTTTGTCACTCTTCTAATTGTCTTTAAGTCTGTACCAAAGAAAATGATAATATCTGACTCCCTTGCTACAGAAAGTTACAATAAATAGCCTCTATTTGTTTTCATTTGAGTGGTCTTCATTTATTTCTCCAAACTCACATTTGTTTAAATATCTGTGTGCCAGCTTTTCTGTTGCTCAAACTAAATGAAATCCTAATGCACTATTATTTTGCCCTTACTTTAAATTATTTACTTACTGTATCTTACTAATAGGAAAAACATTTTGTTCCATAATGCAGTGCTTCTCAAACTGTAATACAGATATAAATGTCCTGGGGTTCTGACATTGTAAGTCTAGGGCGAGGTCCAACACTCAATATTTCTAACAAACTCCCAGGTGACATCAGTGTTATAGAAGTAAAGATCACACTTTGAGTAGCAAGATTATAGTGGATACCTTCCAGTAGGCATTTAGATCTCCACCTTCAGCAACAATAAGGTTATAATTTAAAATACCAATTGTCCTCTTTTTTATTAGGGAGGGAGAAATCCAGGAAAGGCATATGATTTCATCCAAAGAAATACAAATAGTTTTTCGTGTTCTCCTTGCTTACAATATTTGATGCTTTAGTGTCTGGGGCTTCTTTGCTCTTCCTTGTAAACCCACTGTGTATTCAAAATCATTCAGGGACAGTTTATCAAAATGCACTGAGACTAACTTTTTGCTGTATTAATCTCCCATATAGTTTCCCTGTTGTCAATTTCATTTAGTTCTGATTTGATCTTATTGGTTCTTTGAAAAATAAACAAAATTGACACACCTTTGGCTAGACTAACAAAAAGCAGAAAAGAGAAATCTCTAATAATCTCCATCAGGAAAATAAAGGAGAAATTACAACTGATGCCACAGAGATACAAGATATAATTTATGAATACTACAAAAAATTTTATGCATACAAACTGGAAAATGTGGAGGAAATGGACAAATTCTTAGAAACACACAGTCTCCCAAGGCTCAAGCAGGAAGAAATAGAATTCCTGAACAAAGCAATATCAAGTATTGAAATTGAAACAGCAATAAAAAACCTTCCTGAAAAGAAAAGTCCTGGACCACATGGTTTCACACCCGAATTTTACCACACCTACAAAGAAGAACTGGTGCCTGTCCTGCAGAAATTATTCCACAACATCAAGAAGTATAGAATCCTCCCCAAAACGTTTTATGAAGCCAACATAACCCTAATACCAAAACCAGGAAAGGATGCAACAAAAAAAGAAAACTACAGACCAAAATCCCTTATGAATATAGATGCAAAAATTCTCAACAAAATCCTAACTAACCAAATCCAGGTGCTTATCAAGAAAATAATCCATCACAACCAAGTGGGCTTCATCCCAGAGATGCAGGGATGGTCTCAAATATATAAATGTAATTTATAGATGGTCTCAAATCTATACTCAAATCTATAAATGTAATTCACCACATAAATAGAAGCAAAAACAAAGACCACATGATCCTCTCAATAGACACAGAAAAAGCATTTGACAAAATTCAGCACCCTTTTATGATAAGAATGCTTAACAAAACAGGTATGGAAGGGGCTTACCTAAAAATGATACAAGCCATATATGACAAACCTACAGCCAACATCATACTTAATGGGGAAAAATTGAAAGCATTCCCACTTAGAACTGGAACAAGACAAGTTTGTCCACTATCTCCACTTCTATTTAACATAGTGCTGGAAGTCCTGGCTATAGCAATCAGACAAGAGAGCGGCATTAAGGGCATCCAAATGGGGGCAGAGATATCAAACTCTCACTCTTTGCTGATGATATGATATTATATCTAGAAAACACCAAGGATCCAACCAAGAGACTCCTTGAATTTATAAATGAATTCAGTAAAGTCTCAGGATACAAAATCAATACACACAAATCAGAGGCATTCATATACACCAAATAACAGCCAAACTAAGAACCAAATCAAAGACTCAATTCCCTTCAAAATAGCAACAAAGAAACTAAAGTACCTAGGAATATATTTAACTAAGGAGGTAAAAGCCCTCTATAGGGAGAACTATGAAACACTGTGGAAGGAAATAGCACAGGACGTAAACAGGTGGAAGACCATAGCATGTTCGTGGGTCAATAGAATCAACATTGTTAAAATGTCTATACTACCCAAAGTGATCTACAGAGTCAATACAATCTCTACTAAAATAACATCATCATTTTTCACAGATATATAAAAACTAATTTTATGCTTTGTATGGAACCAGAGAAGACTCCGTATAGAAAAAGCAATCCTAGGCAACAAAAACAAAATGAGAGGTATCAATTTACCAGACTTCAAACTATACTACAAGGCTATAGTAATTAAAACAGCTTGGGACTGGCTTAAGAACAGGGACATGGACCAGTGGAACAGAACCAAGAACCCAGATATAAAACCATACTCATATAGCCATCTAATCTTCGACAAAGCAGACAAAAACATACACTGGGGAAAATAATCTTTATTCAATAAATGGTGCTGGGAAAACTGGATAGCCACATGTAGAAGACTGAAGCAGGATCCACACCTTTCACCTCTCACAAAAATCACACTGGGTAACAAGACTTAAACCTAAGGTATGAAACTATTAGAATTCTAGAGGAAAATGTTGGAAATATTCTTCTAGACATTGGCCTAGGCAAAGAATTTATGAAGAACACCCCAAAGGCAATCACAGCAACAACAAAATTAAATAAATGGGATCTGATCAAACTAAAAAGCTTCTGCACAGCCAAGGAAACTGTCATGAGAGGAAACAGACAATCTACAGAATGGGAGAAAAATTTCACAAGCTACACATCTGATAAAGGGCTGATAACTAGAATCTATATAGAACTCAGGAAATCAGCAAGGAAAAATCAAACAACCCTATCAAAAAGTGGGCAAAGGACATGAACAGAAACTTTTCAAAAGAAGACAGACTAATGGCCAACAAACATATGAAAAAATGTTCCACATCTCTAATCATTAGGGAAATGCAAATCAAAACTGCAATGAGATATCACTCATCTCCATGAGAATGGCCTTTATTAAAAAGTCCCAAAACAATAAATGTTGGCATGGATGCAGAGAGATAGGAACACTCATACATTGCTGGTGGGACTTCAAACTAGTACAACCTCTGTGGAAAGCAATATGGAGATAACTTAAAGCAATACAAGTAGATCTACCATTTGACCCAGCAATCCCATTACTGGGCATCTACCCAAAAGAACAAAAGACACTCTGTAAAAAAGACACCTGCACTTGAATGTTTATAGCAGCACAATTCACAATTGCAAAGCTGTGGAAACAACCCAAATGCCCATTAATACATGAGTGAATTAATAAAATCTGGTATATGTATGCCATGGGGTACTATTCAGCTATAAGAAACAATGATGATATAGCACCTCTTGTATTTTCCTGGATAAAGCTGGAACTCATTCTACTAAGTGAAGTATCCCAAGAATGGAAAAACAAGCACCACATTTACTCACCTACAAACTGGTATTAACTGATTAACACCTAAGTGGACATATAGGAATAATTTATCAGGCATTGGGCAGATGGGTGGGGGGAGGGGGTGGGTATATACATACATAATGAGTGTGATATGCACCATCTGGGGGATGGACATGTTTGAAGCTCTGACTCCAGGGGGCGGGGAAGCAACACACATAACCTAAACATTTGTACCCCCATAATATGCTGAAAAAAATGCACTGAGACCAGGAATCTAATCTGAATCCATCATTTGAACAATCTTTCTTGTGAAATGAGATGACAAAGCCTGAGAGCTGCAGTCCTTGACTACCCAATGGTCACACAATCTGGTCCTGTAATATCAAAATGATGATACAGCAGTGTTTTGTTAATGAGATGAAAATATTTTTAGAATGAGTGCTGAGTCTCCAACAGATAAATGAGAATGAGAGGTAAGGGAATTCATTGTCAAATATTCTTTAATATACGATATTTTTATATTTTAAAGAAACATGCAGCATTCCCCAAACCACTCTGTTATACAGACTCTGTAATAATAATAAGGAGTGATACACCCAGTATAATAAATAAAAACTCTATTTTTTAATATCACAGAAAGTTATGCCAGGAATGTCTGATGGAGATCCCACCTGTTGAAAATTTAGTAAGACGAAGACTAAGATTTGCTTAAACAAAATCTTCACCAAAGGCCTTGTTGACAGAAGAAATAAAATCCTTGAACTCAGTGGTTATTTTTTTCTGGTCATCTTGAAATGTATAAAATTCAAATGGAATTTGCTGCAACTCCTAGAGGGCATAAGGGCTAACATCACTCACAATTAAATTGTGCCAACTTGGTTTTCAGAACATTGTGAATATATCTACCAAGCATACAGTTTGAGAATTGTAAATCAGGCTAGCCTGTCATTTCATAAAAAAAAGAGTCATCATGAAACTCCTCTCCCTGGCACCTGGAAATCTGTAACACTCATCAAAAGAGTGAAAGACCATTTTATCTCCTGATATCTGATGAATAGATATAAAACATGTATAACCAGAAATTACATCTTATTTAGTAAAGTGGAGATTTTACTATCTGTGCTCTGATAGGATAAGAATGTAAACATAATTTTAAACTTGGTAGATGATTGAGATGGCCTTAACACTTCTCTTGACTACACTTGCTTGACTGAACTTCAGAGAGACCTTTCCTTGACTCTAGCCCCTGAGCTCCCTTTTCTTAGAGCATTTAACTTAGAAAACTTGCAATTATAGATTCTTTCACCACCCCTTTGAGATGTAAATATTTTTAAAAGCCTCTTCTGAGTTTTACAAGTTTTAAAAGCCATTACTGAGTTTAGTAGTGGCTTTCTCAAGGACCTAGATAGCATTGAGGAAGGTAGTGACTCCATTGTCCAGTCTCTATGGAAAGACAGGAGCCTAACTTCTCTGGGTACCTTGCTCTAAGCTGTAAAACTGCCTCCTAGCATGAACATAGGAGAAAACTTACTTTTACTTTGGGTAAGGTCAGCTAGCAAATACAGTGGCCTAATCCTCTCCCCACCTCAGCTCTTAAAAACTCTCCCACTCTTTGTTTCAGGGGAGTTGAATTCATACTGGGTTCTGGTTTCTCTCCCCTATTATAATAATCTCAAATAAAGTCTCTCTTGCCCAGTTAAATTAATGCAGTGCAGTCTTTGCTTTGACACACAGAAATATTTGATTATGTAATTTATTACCAAACAAAGGTACCTATGTTCTCTACCACACATACAACAAAAATAAGAGTAATAAGAGGGGGCAATTTTCCAACTTGTACTAACATCCACAGCTACAACTACAACAAAAGCATGATCTTTCTGAATTGGAAGAGGGTAACAATTAATTTGTTTGTTAAATCTCACAACAAACATATCTTAAGTTTACTATATTTCACGTAAAATGTAAGCAAATGAAGGTACAGAGAGAAAAGTCACACTCTCCATTCACTGTGCCACATTCAGCAGTTAGGGGAGTCTGAAATGTAAATCAACAACTGTAATTCAGTATGGTAATTGCTTTCAGAGGATTATATGCACGGAGTCTTTAGAAGGTCAAAGAGGAGTATCTAATTTAGATTGGGGAGGTTTTAGAGAGTAAGTGACATTTTAATTACAACTTGAAGGATCAGTAGGTATTAACCAGGCACAGAGTTAGAGAATAGTTGATCTAGGGAGCAGGAACAGCATGCAAAAGCCATAGAAACACAGAAAGGCACAGTGTTACCTGAGATGATCAATAGTTTAGGGGCAGCTGGTTCATAAAGTGTGTGTGGAGCCCTTGACCCTCTTTTGCCTTTACCACACAACACTTCCATTAGCAAGCGCTTTCAATTCATCTTCCAAAACAAAACCAAAGTCTGTCCATGTCTCTCCATCTCTATCCTACTTAAGATAACTTTGAAAAAATAGAATATATTTAAAATTTTTCATTTCAGAGGCTCAGAATGGAGTCTCTTTGATTTGAGCAAGGTGTTAACACTAGTAAAAATGGTAAGCATAGGATTCAGCCACTTCTCATTACCACCATCATTAACAGGTGGCCCGGCCACCATTTTTCTTCTGGTTCATTGCAACTGCTTCTTATCCAGGCTTCCTGCTATGACTATTTGCTTTCCTATAGTCTAATCTTCAGATTGTGGCAAGAATTATTCTTTATATTACTCTCCTAGTTAAAATTTTGCAATGGCTTTTCATTGCCTTTAGAATAAAATCCATACTAACTGTACGAGGGGAGGCAAATATTTCTGTCTGACTTCTCTCATTTCATGAAGGATTTTCCCTAAGTACTGCTAAGCTTTTGTGCCCTTTTTTTTTAAGAGATGGGGCTTTGCTCTGTTGCCCATGATGGAGTGCAGTAGTGTGATCATAGCTTACTGCAGCATCCAACTCCTTGGCTCAAAAGATCCTCCCACCTCAGCTTCCCAAGTAGCTAGGACTGCAGGAACACTCCACCACAAAAATCTTTTTTTTTTATTTTTTTTTATTTTGGAAATACAGTGTCTTGCTATGTTGCCCAGGTTTGTCTCGAACTCCTGGCCTCAAGCAATCCCCACCCATCAGCCTCCCGAAGTGCTAGGATTACAGACATGAGCCATCATGGCTGGCCCTTTTTTATCCATTTTTAAATTTTCCCTAGAGAGGTATTTTAAGGGCTGGATCAGTGAGTTGGGAGAGGAACTGGACACATATGGCTTAGTGCATTGCTCTCTCCCCTCATTTAGTGATCTGTGCACTGGCAGAGAATTTGCTGCAGCCCTGCTCTCTGCCAGCAAGAGAAAGTGTCCCGGTCTCAGTGGAGATTTTTGCATGATTGGCTCCTTCTTATAAAGGAACTCATCTCAAACATCACCTGATCGTCTTGTCTAAATTAAGCCCTCCTCCCTTCACCCTATAATAGGAACCACTGATATTTTCTTTAAAACACCACTCAGTGCCTGATATTTTCTTAATCATTTATGTTTTATTTTTATTTAATTGTTTCTGTCTCACCACAGTGGAATGTAAATCCATAGTAGCAGGAATCTTTTTCTTATGTATTCTTATATCTCTAAAGTCTATAACCACTTCTGGCACAGGTAAACAATAAGTAATTATTAAATAGCTGAATCTGGAAAGATAAAGAAAGGCTAGATAATGAAAGACAGCTAAGAGCCTAGAAATTCATAGCTCTGAGCTTTAGCTTTTGGGTAGTTTTGCATTGGTGGGTGTCTATTGTGCTGATCCACGTACAATGTAGTTATGAGTATTTCCTATAGAGCAGGTCTAGTCTTGACAAATTTCCTCAGTATTTGCTTGCCTGGAAAAACATTTATTTCTCCTTTATTTATAAAATTTAGTTTTCTAGGATACAAAATTCTAGAATTGCAGTTGTTCTGTTTAGGAAGTCTCAAGATGGGGCCCTGTCCCTTCTGGCTTGTAAAGTCTCAGTTAAGAAGTCTGTAGTTAGGTTGATGGGTTTTCCTTTGTAGATTACCTGATGTTTTCACCTCATGGCTCACAGGAGTTCCTCCTTCATGTTGACTTTGGTAAGTCTGACGACTATGTGTCTTGGTGACTGCCTCTTTGCAATTGTTACCCAAAGCTTGGCACTTGTCCTTGAGACCACATCAGAAGAACAAGAACAAATGGTTTAAGGAGAGGGAAAGAGAATTTATCACTTTTCCAGCAAAGGAGGAAAAATGGTAGACTTTCCAGTTTTAAAATCCAAATTCCCAAACATAAGCAGAAATACAGAGCTTTTAAAGGGAGGGCACTCAGTTCTAGGCTACTGTGTTAATAATTCTAATTGTCCCATCTCTGCCAAAGACAAAGCCTGTGACTTCCACCCACCTGGGCCCTGCTGGGCATACCTGGAGGCCTGGTGCCAGGCTGGGATGGCTGAACTATCTCTTGTAACATAAAGAACAAAAGACAGTCTTCCTGCCCCAGGGATGCAGGACAGGCTGAAACTCCCAAAAGGAGTAGAGGAAGTTTAAAGAGACAAAATATTTCAGCCG
The DNA here is from genome assembly GCA_963574885.1 of Lepilemur ruficaudatus. Classification (NCBI taxonomy): domain Eukaryota; kingdom Metazoa; phylum Chordata; class Mammalia; order Primates; family Lepilemuridae; genus Lepilemur; species Lepilemur ruficaudatus. The sequence continues at coordinate 22,955 of CAUYRT010026005.1, read as the reverse complement.
TTTTTTTCAGGCCATACCCTTTGTTATACAATGAAGTACTAAGGTGTTCATTGAGCTTCTTGGACCTGGATGTTTAAATCTCTATCAAGACCAGAGAAGTTTTCTTCAATTATTCCCTCAAATAGATTTTCCAGCCCTTGTGTGTTTGCTTCTTCATTCTCAGGGAGACCTATGATTCTTATATTTTCCATTTTATATAATCCCATACATCTTGTAAGCTTTGTTCATTCCTCTTAATTCTTTGTTCTTTATTTTTGGCTGACTGAGTTAATTTTAAAGTGTTGTCTTCAAGTTCTGAGATTCTTTCTTCTGCCTGGTCTAGCCTATTTTTAAAACTTTCCACAGGGTTTTGTACTTTCTTAAATGAATTTTTCATCTCTAGAAGTTCTATTTGGTTTTATTTTAATGTGTCTATCTCTTTAGTGAATTTTTTGTTCATTTCCTGGATTATTTTTCTGGTTTCTTTGAGTTGGTTTTCTATTTTCTCTTGAATTTCATTGAGCTTCATTACAATCCATATTTGGATTTCTTTATCTGTCATTTCAATATTTTCATTTTGGTTGGATTCCATTGCTACAGAGCTGGTATAACCCTTTCACTCTGACTTTCACATTTTTGGAGTTCTTACACTGATTCCTTCTCATCTGGAGCAGCTATTTATCCTTATTTAGTGGTTTTCTTTTGTTTAGATGGAGCTTTTTCTTCTCCCCCGCTTCATCAGGGTGTGTCTATAGCATATGTTTGGCTTTGCTTGTGGGTGCTTTGATGAAGGTCAATGTTCTGGTTGTATGTCTTAGTTATAGACATCTTTACTCTGGTGGTTTTCTTAGTTACTAGTTGTTTGTAGCCTGTAGCAGTGGTGAGCCATGTGTGAGGGCAGATTCCCTGTCTCTTGTTGATGAGGGAGGATGGAAGTCTTTGAAATCCTTTCCCTTCCCCCATCCCTGTGGCTTTCTCAACAGTGTGAATTTTATTGGTACACCCAGTTTAATTTCTGAGACAGTAGGTGGTACTTGTGGGTTAGAATCAACCACACCCTGTATGATTGAGTCAATAGAGACTGTTAAGGGTGTACAAATTGACCTCGCTGTCAGGAGATGGTGCTTGCTGGAAGGAACAGGCTGCAGTGTTGATTTTGGGACCTGTGACCAGCCATAGACCCTCAGGAGAAGCATTAGAATGCCCCAGGGGGTGGGCAGGGCCCTGAAACTTCCAGTTGAGTCCTAATAAGAATACTCCACCACAGCAGAATAGGATTGGGGAGTGAGTCTGGGCATGGCTGGACTGGGTGAGCCTGCCCTCAGGTTTCACAAAAGCTGGTAAGGGAGAGCTGTCTCAGAAAGGGTCAAAGGTTCCTCCCTGGCTGTTGGGAATAGCCACCAATGAGGGGCTGAAGTACCCCACCAAGCCAGAAAGTCTGCTTGTGGGGACAGGGCCATCTGAGATTCACAGTTTGGCCATCACAGGAGCAGGTTTCATTTTTCTCCCCCATCCCTCACTCTGTGGTTTTCCTGTGGCATCTATGGGCAAGCAGGAACCCAGATCATCTGAGCTCCCAAGCAATGGCACTACAGGCTGGGAGCTTCCCTCTTCAGGACTCCTCCTCAGGCTGATAGAGCACAGTCTTCCTGGTGAGTGAGGGGTGCTCCTTGTTGCAGCTCAAATCCACACTGCACTCTTCTCACCGTTCTGCCCAGCTGGGCTCCCTTGCCTCCTGAGATTAGTTCACAAATCTCTTTTCTGTGCCCCTGAGCAACAAGATCAAGTCCTGGGGGTATAGGATCTAGCCTGCAGGACTGTCCCTGGGTCCCCAAAGATCACTCCCTGACCATACCAGGGAGAAGTGTGCAGGTCCTGAGTTGCCTATGGGGTGTCCCTCTGCTTTGGGGTGTGCCCTGGTCTGATGGAGCAGCCAGGCAAGCAGCACCAGGGAGGGCCGGTGAGCAGGAAGCTCACTGTCCAAACATCCCTTAGTCCTCTGCAGCTCTTTAAGGGAAAATATTTCAGCCCCTCTTTCTGTGGAATCCTTGATGTGGTGTATGCACCAACTTAGGGGCAACAGCCACTCCTGAGAGTCCCAGCTCAAGCTATTTCGGCAGCCGTGGGCAGGAGAGGGGAAGCAAAGAAAAAGAGTCTTAATGGAGGAAAGCTAGCGCTCTGGTCATCTCTATCCTTCTCCCTGGAAGGCAGACTGCTCAGAATGTCTAGGCTTTGGTGTCGCACAGATCCCCTGATACCTACCAGCCCCGTGGCTTCTTTAGTCTGGGCCAGCTTTAGGAAATGTTTGTGTGGGGATGAGTGAGACGAGAACTGAGGGGCTAAAGCTCCCTGGGAAGGACAAAGGTACATGGTGGGTGAAGAAGCAATATGGTGCCTGCTGTCTTGGCTTAGCTCTGTGGTGATTGGAAGTGGCCCCAAGGGGGCTGGCAGCCTGGTGCTTTATCCTCAAGAAACTCGCAGTTTACTGGCAGCAGCTGCTTTTGGGCTTGTGAGAGTGGAAAGGTTCTCCAGTAGCTTGGGAACCTGCTGACTGCCAGAGATGTAAGGAAGGGAGACACAAACATGTCCACCTACACTTTTCGCTGGCTCCAAGCCTCTCACATGTTGATCTCTGCTGAGATCTTGCTCCCTCTTGTTCTGCTCCGCAACTACTTTGCATGGAATCTCTGTTAAGTTCTGATACTTTTCCCTTGGAATTACACCCAATCTATATTTTTTTGTTTTTTGTTTTCTCTCTTTTTTATCTAAAACTCTTTCTTCTTTCTGAGACTATCTAGCAGCTGATGAAGATCTGGCAGCTGATGTCTCTGGTCAGACATCTTGTCTCAAATTAGTCAAAATTTCTAACACTGAATAAAGTATAAAAGGAATTAAAGTAATTAAACTTTCAAATAATGATTTTTTGCAAGGCACATTAAGCAATAATTAAAATAGCTATAGCAATGCAGAATATATGGTGTTTCCAGGCTAGCTGAAAGAAATACATCAACAGACAAATTAGAACTTGATTACACCACAAGTGGTCACATTTGGTTAATTGCTTAATATCTTAATAATGTAAATTTACAATTTACCTATAACTAAGAGCCTGAGCAATGTAATTGGGTTTGCTCCTCTATGTGGACAATTTCTAATTTTCATATTCTATCAATCATTTTTAATCTCACATACCAAAAAAAAGCAATAGTGCTGTCCTCAGTTGTCTAAATAGAAACATTCATTTTGTAAATGAAAGCAGCTGTAACATGACTCATTAATCTCTGAAACACTACAGGTGAATTAAAAGACATGATTTTAAAACAACTGTCATGCTTGTACTATATAAAAACAATTTTTAATTTGCTGTCAGTATCTCTTGGTCACTTGCTAATGGTTTTAAGATAACTTTAAGCTTATGTTTCTAGCTTGATTTAGAAAAATCTAAGGCATAATATATCTGAAACAAAGATATTGATCTTCTTGACTGACAGTGTTTAAATTCCCAGAGTTCATATTCTCCAAAAGAAATGTATTAATCCAAGTGAAGATGCTCAGGAGATACAAAGACAAGAGATAATTTCCCTTTTTAACACTCTATTTAATTGATCCTAACTTTTCCTCTCACAGATGAAGCTTGGTAAAGCATATGGGCAACAAGAATGTTGCTGCTGTCAAAGCGACATTTGATTAAGCCAGGCTTCCAGGGCTTATCTTTAAAAGCACTGGATTCTTATGCTAAGCAGTTAATCCATGTAGTTCCGATTCAATTACATTTGTGGAGTCAACCAGGGTTTTTTGTTTTTTTGTTTTTTTGTTTTTTTTTTTGAAACAGAGTCTCACTCTGTTGCCCAGGCTAGAGTGCCGTGGCATCAGCCTAGCTCACAGCAACCTCAAACTCCTGGGCTCAAGCAATTCTTCTGCCTCAGCCTCAGGTGGGACTACAGGCATGTGCCACCATGCCTGGCTAATTTTTTCTATATATTTTTAGTTGGCCAATTAATTTCTTTCTATTTTTAGTAGAAACGGGGTCTCACTCTTGCTCAGGCTGTTTTCAAACTGCTGACCTTGAGCGATCCGCCCACCTCGGCCTCCCAGAGTGCTAAGATTACAGGCATGAGCCACCGTGCCCGCCCAACCAGGGTTTTTAATCCTGTCTTTTCTTTCATGGGTGATTCCTTTCAAGGAGTTCTGATAGTCTAAGTCTGCAGTCCCACCAACCACAGGTTGACACCCCCAACCTAGGGGTCCCAACTCCCAGGCCATGGCCCCGCACCCCAGATCCCAGGAAAAATTGTCTTCCATGAAACCAGTCCCTGGTGCCAAAAAAGGTTGGGGACCACTGGTCTAAGTGATGCTTGCTGTTTCTTTTGGACATGTTCAGGTAAAGTAATGTAGGTAGCCTTTATGAATTTAATTCAGTAAAAATGCCTTCTTCCTTCTATTTTTATAAGGTAAGGAGGTTATTACATTATTTTAGCTATTGATTAGAGTTAATTTTGCCAATGTTTCTTGTACATAAGGTAATGCACAAACCACTTTCAAAGAACAAAATATAGTAACAGCGATTGTTAATTTTTTGGTAAAGTGACAAAATTTGCACAAACATAAAGCTAGATATAAAATACTATTGTTTTTAGGTCACAGTGCTATAAAACTAAAATAAATTGAAATATTAAACACTAAAATAACCTACAAAACCAATTAAATTTTAATATTATTTACTATGATGGATGATGTTGTGTTGCTAGAATTAAATTGCCAAAGTTGAGGTTTAATGGTTAAAAGATGAGGCCTCAGGTCTAGTTTTATATGTAATGTATTTTTCAGTTTTGATTTAATAATATTAATTCATAAAATGGATTTTGCAAAAATATGATTAAGAATACATTAATATATCCAATTTTTGTTTGAAATTACAGAAAACTCAGACAACCACCCCTTTCAAATCAAGTCCATCAAGCATGTTTTCAAATGCTAATTTTAATAGTCAATTGATAACCCTGAAACCTTTTTCATTCAAATTAGCATTAAGCTAAGTTATAATCCAAATTTAATAGAATTGGGAAAACAAGAATTATTCATTTCATATTTACTACCATAGTTACTGATAATAAAGTATTTGTAAATTGATATATACAGATCAGATTTAATATAATACTATTGATAATAACATTTATATATGGTATAGTTTGAGCACACATACTTTTTTGTTGGGGGCCTATTCTACTTTGTATCTCATAATCAGTCAATTCTCCTATTGATTTTTCTCTGACTTACATCAATAACTTCTTTCACTATGTATTTCATAATACATCACAATGTATTTGCCCTTCATCTCACACAAATACCACCTTAAATGTAAATGCAGAAAGTATAATTATATGACAATCCTCAACAGAACTCAAGCTGTCAAGAATTTGTCTCCAGATGCATGGAATTTTGACTTTGATCATTGTGATCAAGTGATCATTAATTTAACCACAAAAAATGCAGGTAAAATTGATGAGTATAGTGTGTTGCAAAGGAAAGCCACAAGCTTTTCTTTTCCTTTACTTATTTTTTTCTAACCCCCTTCTTCCATCCATCCCAATTGGACCCAGGACAGGGTGGAAAAGAAGGGCTCAGCAAGGCTACAGTTTTTAGCCATCTTCTATGTACTTGATTATGTAAAAACTTAATCTCAGTTAATCCTCACACCATCCTTGAAAATTGATCATTTAGGACACAGGAGTTCAGAGAGCTTATATAACTTGCTCAATCCTATAAATTGCAATCAGTTTCCAAAGCTAGTTTTTCTCTCTCCAAAGGCTCTTTACCTTGGAGGCTCAATCCAAAGAATCCATACCATCAAATTTAAGTGCTCATCAACTATTTACAATGATTTTTTTTTTCTCAAATACAACTAACTCCTTAAGAAGAGGTATAGTCATGTTCACTTTGGTGTCTAGAACCTACCCTAGTGCGGTGATATTTAATAGGGCCTTACTACTTTTCTGTTGAATGAATGAATGAGAGGAAGAATAAGCAAATCTGTTGTTGGACATAAAATGTACATATTCAAATCAATCAAGTTTAGGCCATTTTTTTCCTCTGCAATTGGAATCAGACAACATTATGCTGACTTCTGTAAGCTTTGATTCACAAACCCAGAAAATAGGAAACAGAAGCATAGAATATTTCCCTGATGGACCAAACCTAGAAAATGTATTACTGGTTTCAGAATTTTTTTTAAATTAGTTACTAAATAATTTTAAGTATTGTAAAGTACAAGTACAAGGTCAAGTCTAGAATGATATCCTATTCAAATAAAACCAGTCTGGCAAGCTATGCTAACATACTAACTGTATTGCCAGAGCAGCAACAACAACAACAAAAATAAAAGAAGAAAAAGAGAAAGAAGAAAAAATTACAGTGATTTTTCTTGTGAGCTACAAAAAATGATACTTATACCTTCTCTAATACCTCCCACTCATCTCATTTATTCACTCATTTAGCAAATTCATCATCATTATTATTATCACCTACTGTTTTCAACACTGTGCTGGATTCTGAAGAGTATGCCAAGAACTTTTGTTTTTTTAATGTATTCTGTCCTGAGAAAACAATATCAGAGTAAGAGGCGAGAAAATGATAGATCATGCAACACAAGCAAAAATGCAAGGCAATATAAAGACAAATGCTAAATTAATTGGCTCTGCACCTTAAATATAATAAGAAGGCATAATGGCTGTCACACCAGCTATAATATATTAATACAATGCAGTGAGTAGCCAGACCCGAATCCTATTTTCTGCAATTATTCTTCATTTATATCTTTGACAAAAGAAATAGTCCTTGTCAAAAAGTGTTACCAAAAGGAAGTGTGAGAGATCTAGGGAAGTGTTTTTAAGTTGGAACTGAATGTGTCTGCACCCTGAAGCTTTGAGAAGATAGTGACCATAATGGGTTTCCCAAAGATCAGCTCCCAGGTGTGTTGGTGTTCTTTTATTTATTTATTTTTTACTTCTATAATTTTATTTATTTCTAGATGTTCTTCTAAGCTATGGCCTAGTTAAGTGCTAAATATTGTAATATGGGTAATGGTACAGAACACAATTATAAACACTGCTTACATTAAGGGATACTTACCCATACATATAACAAAACAGGAGGTTTCAAGAGTTTCTGCTAAGAGGAGGAGATATATGAAAAAGCCGGGTAATTTCAATACATTATCAATGAGCAAAATTCAGGAAAAGAGTTAGCATAAAGATGTTTTTATTTCAGAGTATGAGACAAGTTATAGTAACTATGTTATAATTACAAATAACAGATGAGTTTACAAAATCAAGATTACATCTTAATGAATTCTTAAAGATTTTCTTTAGTGCTGTTATAATTTTTCTACTGTGTAGACTTTAACACAATAGCATGCTGTGTGTGTGTGTGTGTGTGTGTGTGTGTATGTGTGTGTAACTGGCCTGTTTGCAAGGATAGTAAATGTTGTATTTAATATTAATTAGGCTTTACAGGAGTATTGAGATTTGTTTATATTTGCAAATAGATGTCTTTTTCTCTTTGAAAATAATTCTTTTTCAAATATAAATGGAGGTACAGAAGATGGAGACCTTTGAGTTTTAGCAGTTCCAGAACATTTCCATCTTTATCATATTTACAAAACACACTGAAAGAACATCCTGTACTTCATTCAGTGGTGTTGGGAGCTGAAGCTCAGAGAATAAGACCTCACACAACCGTCTTTTTGAAGTGCCCTGGGAATACACTTGAGTGTTATAGTGCGACACTGCTTTTTTGTTATATCCTTCCTCCAAAGCTGAGTTTTCTTGGAATCCAGCAAAGTTTAAGCTTCGAGTCCCCTCACTTGCAGAGGCTCCTTTCAGGGCCCTGAGAGGAACTGTAGTGATATTCTCCTGGTTTTATGTTGTGTTAAACTTTGCAAAAGAACTTTTTAACTGAGATTGATTTTAGAGCACTCTTTTTGCTGACTTTCCCTCCTTCACAATTCTCTTCCTATCGGGTAGCATTGAAGAAGCCATGGGTATATTTTGGATCTGGCTCAAAGAAAGAGATGGGACTACATTTAGATTTTGTTTGAGTTTAGTAGGGTATATAAATGTGGTGTCTGTATATGTATGGTTGTTATTGCTAACTGTTCTGGTGGATAAATGACATCTGGGAATATTCCTACTACCTGTACTATGTCATTGGGCCTAAATTTTTGATATAAATGTACCCCATAAGTCTGTGGGTAGTTTCTGGCTCTGTTTTTTCCTAATTTATTCTTTATCAAGACTATTGAAATAAAGTGATTCTATCCCAAATCTTATATGTCTAGGAAAAGGAAAGCTAAAGCTCAAATTTAACCAGCTCAAATTTACTCCTTATTCCCACCAGAAAAGGTGCAACAAATTTTAAAGATTGCTGCTGCTGTGGTTTGCATGTTTTTTTCCCTTCAAAATTCATGTTGAGTCTTAATCCCCAATGCAATAGAATTAAGAGGCTGGGGTTTGGGGGTGGTCATTAGGTCATGAGGAATCTGCTCTCATGAATGGGATTAATTACCTTATAAAAGAGGTGCAAGGAAACTGTTCACCCTTTTGCCCTTCTATTATACATTCCACCACATGAAGACACAGCCACATGGCACCATCTTGAAACAGGGAGAGCAGCCCTTACCAGACATCGAAGCTGCCAGTGCCTTGATCTTGGACTTCCCAGCCTCCAGTACTCTGAGAAATAAATTTCTGTTATTTATAAATCATTTAGTGTCAGGTCTTTTGTTATAGCAGCACAAACGGTCTAAGACAGCTATTATATGTTTTCCAAACTACTTTAAAAATTTTCTTTTCTAAGGAGTTCTCAAAAAATGCATGAAAATAGACAGCAACCCTGATTATATCTGATGGAAACACCCTAAAACAGATCAATTTATATATACTTTTAAAATTTCCTGCTAATTATTACATTCTCATAACATATTAGATAAATACTATAATTCACACTCTGATTTTCTCTGATAATAATACATGTATCAATGTAAAATTAAATTCAGAAATCTGTATTTTATTGTTTTCAAGCAATTAAAAAGAGAATTTATCAATTTGTTTTCAACAAAATGAGTTTCATAGGTGCCCACATTTTTCTGCTATTTCTTTTTACCTTGTTAGGAAATGTCAATAAGTGAATAAAAGCTGTGTCCTCTTGACATGTTAAGAGGAGGGAAAAATGTCTTGTTAATCCTTTCTTAATATTTTCAATTTACTTTGAAATTGTCTATTAGCATTAACACAAGATTTCATTGTATTGTGTGTGACTAGGCTAACTCATCATTATTGGAAAGGTGCAGGCGATTAATACTGCATTAGTTTTTCAGGCCATTTTCTTGTACAAGAGATATATGGACCATTTTCTTGTGCAGTTTCCTTTAGCTTGTTCCGTGTAGCTGCAGAAATAACAATACCTTAAATATTTACTTTAGAAAGGAGACAGGCAGAGGAAAGATACAATCCACAACAGAGAAATACATTATGCTAAGTCATTATGCTAATTCCTTCAGTGAACACCTCCTATGTATTAGGCACTGTGGTAGTCACTGGGAAGCCAATGGTAAGCAAAACTGATGCTGTATCAGCCATCATAGGACTTCAAACTAGTTAGATATACAGAGGAGAGAAAATTCCAATATTCAAAACAGGATATGATCAAAAGCTTAAATTAGCAAGCCACCCAAGGGAAATGACAAGCAGATGGGCTTGACCTCTGTGGAAAATATCATTAGGAGGCTGTGAAATAAGATGTTGGAGAGGTAATGAGGAAGAGAAAAAGAGTGGCTTGAATAATGGAATTAGTGTTTTTTAATAAAATGGAAATCTGAATTTTATGTATAGAGTGTTATTTGAGTCAAATTATAAACAGATGTAGCAACTCAATGAGTTTGCTCAAGCCCTAAGTGCATGTACAAAGCATAATTTAACCTAATTGGATTGTGTTAGACTATAGGATAATTTGGTTTTGTTTTTTGTTTTGGGGTTTTTTTTTTTTTTTTTTTTTGGCTTTGTGTTTGGACATTTAGGATGCTGCATGTTAAAGAATAGATGTCATGCATTTTTTTTTCGGTAAATGAGATTTTGGAAGAGAAATTTAAAAGATATAATTTATCAGTTATTCAGGAGAAATCAATTCCCAAAACATGAAAGCATTGTAGAAAAAGTAACATTTATTCACCTGTTCGACACTTTTTCTTTCAGTATCTACTGTGTGCCAGATACTACTTCTATGTCTCAAGAGTAAGATGTGGCACCAAAAAGAAAATTTCTCCACTTTGCATTACAGTGAGAGAGACAGATAAAAAGAGGAGAAACAAATTACTATATAATACAATGACAGGTGGTGATACATATGCCACAAGGAACAGTGGGACAGGTGTAGAGAGGGACGGAGGGGGAGGTGGGGTGGGTGACATGGATATTTTAGACAGCATGAGTAGGGTGTGAGCAAAGACCTGAAGGAAATGAGGAATAAGCCATGTGGGTATCTTGGTGTTGAGGGGAAAGAGAGGTCTTCCAGGCAGAGGGAACAGAGAGTATACATGCCCTGAGGTGGGAACCTGACAGGTTTCAGAAATATCAAGAAAGACAATGGGATTCTGAACAAATAGAATTGGAAGGAGAAAAGGACAGAGAGGTAATCATGTAGGGCTTGTCAGTAAAACTTTCGAATTTTATTCTAAATACCATGGAAACCAGCTGGAGGGTTTTGAGCAGAAAAGTAACTAGATGTGATTTGTATTTCAAAAGGATCTTGCTCCTGTGTTGGGAAGAGACTGTAGGACACGATGATAGAAACTCGGAAAGTAGTTAAAAGGCAATTAGCAATAATCTAGGCAAGGGATTTGGTGGCTTGGATAAATGGAAGTAATAAAGGCAGGCGAAAGTGGCTAAACTCCGGATATATTTTGAAAAAGGAGTGACAGAATTTGCTAATGAGTAGAAAGCACGAAGTGAGAAAATGAGTAGAGTTTGTGATGACACCAAAATTTTGCATCTAAGCAACAGGGTAACTGGTCATGCCATTTACCAAACTGTGGACTATGAAGAGAGGGATAGATTTGGTATGGAATGGATAAAATGAGATAGAAAATCTAAAAAGAAATTTGGAGAGATGTTCTTATTTAGTACAAAAATAGAAAGTAAAAGCAAGAAAGCAAGAAGTTAAATGAAAAAGGTGAAGGCAGAAGTCTCAAATGATACTTTAAATGCAGCAATTGTGTTTGATAGAAATTAAAACTTTTTAAAAGCACTATTACTTGACTTCATAACTGAATAGTTTTGCTGTCACAGGCCAGGAAATATCCTCACATCATTCACAGACTTTACACTGAATAATCATTATATTATCACTATATTACACACTCCCAGGGAGAATTACTTTAATAGTATATTAGTATGTCAGTTGCTTGAAGCCCTCAGACAAAAGACCTACTTTAGCACAGTAGGTCTCTGTATTCATGTCTTATTTTCAAGCTTGAAAGGGAAGGTGCAGCAATCTAAGTGTCTCGCTCACATGGATGGTGATGGCAGCCCTAGAAGATAGTGATCTTCCATGGGGTGGACAAATAGCCAGCATGCTGTTAAATGCTACTGATGTGTGTTCCCAGAGCACTTTTTTACTCAGAAGTTTTGAATTTCCCTAAAGGAAAAGAAAATCCTTTCACAGGCACAGGTTTCTTTCGTGAATGCTTATGACAGAGCATTTCCTCTTCATTCTGGGTCACAAAGCCGCCTATCTATTAGGGATGGTAAAAGTCAGCTTTGATAAATAGGAAGCCTATTTAAAATTCTTCAGCTCAGAGCCATTATCTCTCTGTGCCTTTTAGTATTTCTCATTCCCTATTTTCAAGCTAATGGGAAAATGGGGAGGAGGGTATCTCTTCTAAAATAATATATGGCTTTGATTGCTGGAGTTTGGTTGCATAACAATTTGTAAGTCCCAGGTATTGATTACATTAACCTCCAACGACAGTTTTTATAGCTGTAAATTAAATAGCATGTGAATTGGTCCTAAAAGAAAACATGGTAAGACAATTCTTTGCACTTCAGCCCTTGATACAATTCCCAATATTACACCTTCTCATATTTTTGCTTTCCAGTACTCCCACCCACCCCATCATTTTAACAGAAATAACTTTATTAGGTGTGGGGTTGATTTTTTTTTTATCACACCATATTGGAGCTAACAAGTATAAGGGTAAGGGATCTTACCCTTACATCTGAAAAGCAAAAAAAAAAAAGTGTCCAAAATTCCAAAGAGCAGTAGGGCTAGAACTAAACTTACTTGCTTTCCATTAGTGTCTACGATGAACTCAGAATATCATAAGATGCCCCATCCAACAATGTTGTTGCTTAAGATTTTTCTATTAATATTTACCCAGCATAATCCCCCTTATCAGCAAGTTGAGTTTGAATCCTCAAGTACATTTAAACCCAGCTTGCCTTACTGGGATATTTTACATTTGCCTCAAAATAAATAGTTTTGAAATGCAAATTATCTCAGATACCACTGAGCAATTCCACCCTGCAGAGCAGACAATTCTTCCTCAGATCATTCCCTCAACCCCTTTTCTCAAACTGATCCCTTGACTATCCCTAGCTGACCCCTCTGCTACACAGGGCTCCTTCACTAAGACACTGGAGTGTGCTTCTCTTAGTACTGATCATATTTTATTATCTTAGTCCTATTCATTGTGAGTGATAATATTAATAGCTAACATCCCAAATTGCCTAGAACAAAGTAGGAGTTAAATAAATGTTACCTAGATTAACAAATTAATTCTAATAACACCACATCTAGTAAGACATAACATTTTTGCCTTTGAATAGTTTAAAGTTCAATTAGTGAGGTGTTGGAGGGATTGCTAAGGAGACAATGGTAACTGAAGGAGAGAGGGCAGAGACCCTGCTGGCCATAAACCCCTACCTCCTGGAAATCCACACAAATCCTTACAACTGAAAGAGCCACTGATCAAACCTTTAAGATTGAAATCTACGTGTTACCTAATATTTAAGAAAACCTGTCTTATTAGTTGCAAATATAATTTAAAAAACATAGAGAAATCACCTTTTCCTTAAAAATACAAAGTACTTATTATTATTGTTGTTGCTACTGGATCATCATATATACGAATATGTACTTCCATTTGTGATGTTCATGGAACTACAATATATAAATGATTTGAAATCATCAGCTAAAAGACAATCATTTAAATAAAGGAATTTAAGCATAGTATATTCAGTTTTCTCCTTCCTTATGTCTAGAGCAAGTCTTTGTTTTGTATTCACAATGATGCTCTGTTTGGAGAAAACCTGTCTTAAACATAATAGACAGCCTAGAGGAAAGCAAAGAGACTCACTTAAGAAGAGGCAGACAAATGAGTTATTATTATTTCTTTTTCTTTTAAAAAAAAAAGAAGATGAGAAACCATAACAAAGAGGTTAAGTAACAAAAACAAAAGGGATTTTGAAAGTGGATAGTGTGGCCCAGTTAGAGTGAGATAATTTTCAGTTATATAATAAAGTAATTTTTTTTAAAAAAAAGAAAGGGGCAGGTGCTGAGAGAGTGCTTAGAGGTGATCAAACTCTGTAGCAGCCTCCTTCAGGAAGCCCACTAATACTTCCTTCTCTGATCTGCAGGTTGAGACAGCGTCCTGACACGCAATCATATAAGAAGGCCAGAAATGTCTTTGGCATATATCTTTGTATCCATGGAGACTTCAACCCGTATCTCTCAGAATCCTTCAGTCTAGAACAATGCCACTAAAAAATACTTGGTGAATGAATTGGATCTAGTGAACTAGGTCACATACGGGAGAGATATTTAGAGATCTCTGTATCAGGACTCTGAGAGAGAAAATAGATGGTAGAGCCTTAGAGTAAAACTTTTCAGACAGGAAATAAAGGAATCACATCAAATCCAACAACCTTGACCAAGAGGGCTTTAACGTTCTCTCAGCCCCGTTAAACTTTAGAAAGGCTTCTTCCTGACTCTGGGACCTGATCTCTCTTTTCTTAGAGCATTTACCTTAGAAAACTTGTAAATTCTCTGCTTCTTTGAGATGTAAATGTGTTTAAAAGCCTCTAACCAGTTTTACAAGCTAAGAATGTTTTTCTCAAAAACCTGGGAGCCATCCCTTTGAAATGCAATTACCAAGGAAGATAGAGCCCCATCTCCCACTCTATCTAGGAGGGTAGGAGCCTAACATCTACTGGTGCCTAGCTCCTAGCTGTGAACAAATATAGGAGAAAGTTTACTTTTCCTTTAGGTAAGGCCCATTAGCAAGCCTTAAGCCTACGACAGTACCCTCTCCCCACCACTACCACCATGGCTCTTAAAAGCCCTCTGGGCCTTCATTTTAGCTTAGCTGCATATCCAATGTCGATGTGCTTTCTTCCCTATCGCTGGCTTCTATCGCTATGGAACAAAAATCAACTTCTGCTGGCCCATCTGGTCTAATGTGATATTTTTCTATAATATACTGCTGGACGTAGAGCAAGAAAGGAAAGGGGAGTTTATGCTTAGAGTCCTTCTGTGTCTGATCCTTTGTAGGTTCTGTCACTTTCTTCAGCTCTGCCAGGGAATGGGGCATAGGACCCTTTCATTTGGAAAATCACCGAATTCTACTCTTTCCCAGTCTGAAACATCACCTTGCTATTCCTTTTCTTCTCCTTCTTCCTTACCCCTTTCTCATCTTCATTTTTCCTCCTCCATCTCCTCCTCCTCTTTCTCTCTGCCCCCATCTCCCTCTTATAAATGACAATTATTCCCTTTTCTTAGAACCTTAATCTTTTTAATGAGCTCAAGCTTACAGAGAAAATAGAGTGAAATCTATTTCATTCTAATACAAACAACATGGTTCTTTCTCCTTCCCCCAAATAGACACTGAGGCAAGGAAAGCTAAAAGATCAGGCCACCTTCTTCAAGGGGAGGTGAGTGGAGACAAAATAGAAGGCACAGAAAATAAAATTTAAAAAACGTCAACAAAAATCTCCTGCTAAAATAGCATGACCAAATTATTTGCTCAAGGGAGAAATGAGATTTTGGCCTCCAATATTTTTCTACAAGACAAAGCTGTAGGCAGCCCGTAGACCAGCAGTATTCGTATCACCTGGGGAGCTTTCAGAGGCGCAGAATCTCAGACCCCATCTAGACTACCCACAGCTGACCTCAGTGTAATAGAGATCCCAGGTGATTCCAATGTTCATCAAAGTTTAAGAAGTCCTTGCAGAGAGAGCAAGCTCTGGAGCCAGACTAGTAATGGCAATTCAACAACCAGTACAACTAAGCAATTTATAGTAGCACCAACCTTTTTTTAATTGATGATGAGGAAGCGAGACAATGAGAAGCAATGTAACTTCTCCAAAGTCACAAAGCTAATAAATTGAGTCAGGAAGTTAAATATAAGTTAAATATAATAAAACAAGTTGAAGCCCTGACTCCACTGTTTACTGGCTAGATGACCATAGCAAGTTACCTAAACTTTCTGAGCCTGTTGTCTCATCTGAAAAATGGGGGTCACATACACATCCCATATTTGTTGTATAGATTAAATGAGATTACTTGTATAAAGAAGCATATGCACAAATATTATTCATATTTATAATGCTTCAACTCATTTCTGAAAAAAAATTAGCCATCCTGTTCAGGAATAAATATATTCAATCATCACTGTGATAGGGGAGAGATGTGAGATGTGAGTGAAGTAACTCTAACAGGATGTTTATGAAACAATACTGAGGAGAGTTTCCTTCATCTTCAGATCTTTGGTTGTGAAAATACATGATATATTCCAAGGACCGAGACTAAAGAAATGGACAGATCAGAGACCTCAAAGAGGAAATGAAAGAAGTCAAGTCAGGGGAGGAAATGCTTTAAAGGGAAACCATTTGTTGCCAATTAGCAAATGTTCTTAATTTAATATTTGTATTTATCCAACCCTTACATGTTTAAGTTTAGTACAATCAATCATTTTGTCATGCTTTTTACTTTAGGCTTTCCTCTTACTTTGTTTTTTGCTTCATGTCTTTTCTTTTTTCTTTTTAACTAGAGGTTTACTCCATAGGGTAGAAAAAGATGAGAGAAATAAAAAGTTGGAACCTGTTGAGAAATTGTGAGGTTAAAATCATGTTCCTGGAATTCTGATACTATACGAGGCCTGCCAAGCCATGAGGCAAATTGACAAGTCTCCTGCAGTGTTTTCAAAGGAACCAGATACAAAAACAACCTAAAAACAAGCAGTATGAGGTGGGAGAGACATCATGCTGTTGCAAAGACCCTCCTCCCTTTAACCCAGGCACATGTACACTAAGAGAGCACACATTCACGCCTGCACACACACACACACACACACACACACACACTAGAGGTTCTGAAATTTTAGTGTAAGCAATACATATGAAAAAGAATAAAAAGTTGATTTAAATTTCCTTTAAAATATATTAATGTTTTTGCCTTGAAATTTATTACCAAGCACATGTCACATGGGGCATCCTACAGAGCAGGCGGGGAACATTGCTAGGGTTCCTAATACCATCTGAATCACCCATTTTCTAATTATCACCTACTTACTACTCCCTAGAATGAACCTGTTAGTGTATTTTACAGTATTAATAGATCTTTTATTAGCAATTATGTCTCAGAATTGCTTTTCATATAAAAGCCTTGCACTAACTGTGTCATCCCATTGATCTTGCCTCAATGTGCTCCTTACCCTCATTTCAAATGGCTAATAACTTGCTAATATAACTTTACAGGTACATTTTGTACCTTTCCCTCCACCAATTGTAGACATACCAGCTCATTAAACACTGTGAAAGAACACAGGCGAAAGCCCTTTCTTTTAACAAGCCAGCAGTGTGAAACCAAAGTCTAAGCCCTTTTTCTGTAATGATCTTGACACACCACCCCCATAATACCAGAAGGTATGATGTGGAGAGGAAATATCTCACAGAGCTGCTTCTACAAGCGATAATTAATATTTGGGCTGTATTTCTAAAGTTTCCTCTCACATGTGGTTTTAATCTTCCCATTGCTATCTGTGCCATTGCAAGGTCTTGTCCGTGCTGTTAGCCAGCTGAGTGACAAGCACACCAAGGTCAACTTTAAACAATGGAACTTGTGTCAAGGCACACCTCCACATTAATATAACTTGTTCTAGCCCACATCTACTTCTAACACATAAAAGAACAACAAGTTGCTGCCATGTGGCAAAATAGCGCTAAGGATGGTGTGACTCTGCAGGAATTGTCATGGGATGGATAAAACACAGGCTTTTTCTATTCCCAGTAGTCCTTGTTGTTGCATTTGATTATTTGGAGGTTAAGTTGGAATGAAAGGTGTTTGCATTAGTCCCAATTGTTTAAGAAACTGTTTACAGGTAAGGAAGAAATATGCCTGAAATTGTTTATATTTTCAATAAGAAAATAGAGCCACTTAACAGTAGAACCAATAAGAATTTAGTAGAATCTCTTACTGATTTTACCATATATTTATATGTAATGGATATTGCATACCTGCCAGAGCACAGGGCTTAATTTGAATTTCATTACTCCAGCTAAATTAACACAAGATGACAAGATGGTTCAATAATTATATTCTTTTATTATACCCACTGCTTACGCTTTCAAATAAAATCAGTCAGATCTTACAAACAGTGGTTTTCATAGGAGACTCTTTTAGTGAATGTCTGCTTCCAAAGTCTTCACTCAGAGAAAACCCCCACTGACTTAATTCACTTATAGATATTTTCATAACCTCTCTCACACGAACATAAATGTTCATGGGCTACATCCAAGAAGTTAACAAGCCTAAGATAACAGCTCGGCCAAGCTACGGACTCAATTCCTGCTTCACTTTGAGGGAGAACATGCGATGCTAGCAAAATAATGAAATGCAATACATCAACCTGTCTGCCTAGAGAACTCAACTTGTTCAGAATAAATTAACTTAAGCCCCCAATCTGGAGAGCTGAAATGCAAATGAACCAACATGGCTGAATTACCAATTTCATCTAGTTTCCACTACAGCATTGGTTTTCAGTGATTGGAATACAGAGATAGTGGCTCTCACCACAGTGCTCCTATTATGCTGTATGCGCACTGCTTTTCCAGCCTTTTCTTCAATGTATTGTATTTATTTCTTTGGATGAATTTGTCCACCTAGTAATTCTAAGTCCACTGTAGGTTGGGAGCATACTTTTTGTTTTAATAAATGCTTAACAAATGAATGAATAAGTGAATGAATTACAGACATGTGTGTCTTAGATACATTCTGAGAATGGGTCCTTAGGTGATTTCATCGTGTGAATATCATAGAATGTCCTTACACAAATCTAAATGGTATAGCCTACGACACACCTAGGATATATAGTATACCCTATTGCTCCTAGGGTACAAACTTGTATGGCATGTTACTAAATATTGTAGGCAATTATAATGCAATGTTAAATATTTGTGTATATGATACAAACACATCCAAACATAGAAAAGGTACAGTAAAAATATAGTATAAAAGATAAAAAATGGCATACCTGTATAGGGCATTTACCATGAATGGAGATTGCAGGACTGGAAGTTGCTCTGAGTGAGTCAGTGAGTGAGTGGTGAGTGCATGTGAAGGCCTAGGGCACCACTGTACACTACTGTGGACTTTATATACACTATACATGTATACTGCACTAAATTTATTTAAAAAATTCTTTCTTCAATAATAAATTACCCTTAGCTTACTTTAATGTTTTTCACTTTATAAACTTTTCGATTTTAAAAAAATTTTTGACTCTTTTGTCGTAACACTTAAAATGCAAACACATTGTACAGCTATGCAAAAATATTTTCTTTCTTTATATCCTTATATAAGCTTTTCTCTATTTATAAAATTTCCTTTGTTTTAGTGTTTAAACTTTTTAGTTAAAAACTAAGACACAACCATACCCATTAGCCTAGGATTTATACAGGGTCAGAATCATCAAGACATCACTAGGCAATAGGAATTTTTCGGCTCCCTTATGACCTTATGGGACCACCATTATACATGCAACCTGTCATTGATTAAAACTTCGTTATGCAGTGCCTGACTGTAATTGGCCACTAAACATTTCCATTTTCTTTTCAAATGACTTGAGCTCTTTATTTCTAAATTTTATTATGTGTTTAATATTAATACCATTTTATGTTTGCAGATTTCTTAAATTTCAAATCTACCACCTCTCTTTATCTTGCTAGTCATTTTTCAAAGGCCATTTCAAATACAACTTCAACCATGAAGACTTTGTTAATGCCTCTAATTGCTATGATCTCTTTCTTCCTTGAATACTTATAGCACTTGAAATGTATTTCTGTTTCAGAAATTTTCTTATTCTCTTTAACGTGTAGTTATTTATGTATTTTTCCAAACCTACACTAGGCTAAAATTTGCTTAAGTGCTTGCAAGGACCACTTTTTTTTTTTTTAAAGATGGAACATGAGACTGGAGCTCAGACTTTATTATTATTAGTCATGCTCAAATGAGCCTTTGCCAATATTCTAGGACCACTTTTTTTTTATCAGTTGCTGAGTTTGTATTTGATTCAGTGCAACTTAACGAAAATTACTGGCAACAGTATATGATCCAATACTAGAAAGCTATTTTAATGGTTTCCAAAGAATAAATAAATAAGACATGCTCTCTGCTTATAAAAAGTCCCAACCTTAGAGATAAAATTAATATACTTTAAATAGAAACTAATTCACCAAAAGGATTAATGTGGGCTAAAGTAACTACAAATATCTGCATAGAGGAAGAAGAAAAATTTTACAGAAGAAACAAGAAATTTAATCAATAAAAGGCAAATATGAGGAGCTACATTGTAGTACAGATGGATGAGCTCTGCCATGTGCTAGTTCACGTGACATTGGCACGATTGCATATCTGTTGTGGTCGCTGTAAAATGGACATAATTATGCTCATGTTAGTTATTGCGAGAAGAATGGGATTTCTGAAGCATCCTCTAAAGTCTAAGATTCTACACAAATGTAAGATGTCCCTTTTAAACACCCAGAGGATATGGGTGCAGGAATAGGAGGAAATGACATTGGGTGGGAAGGGGAAGGTCATATGGAAAGCTCTCGAAGTCAAACAGAGCAGCTTGGATTTGATGAAGTAGAAAGTAGAATGTGTGTGTATATCTTTAATAAGTGGAATGACATTGTAAGAACAGGGTTAAACTGTATAATCAAGAAGTAATCAGCAGGCGCTGATGATGGAGAGCCCAGAATCAAGGAAACTAAGCTAGGAGATAGCTGTAGGAATGCAGGCAAGAGATGACTGAAGCCCGACTAGGACAATGATACACCGAATGCAAAAGAAGGGGAAGACTCAAGAGACATCCTTATGGAATACTGAATAGAACTTGATGAACAAATAGGGATACAATGGCAACAGGCTAAAGATTCATAAAAGTGAGAGCAAAGGAAAATGGATGGAGGCACAAGCAATGGGTAAGTGAAAAGGGAAATTAATGTAATGTCTTATGTTGGATGCAAAGTTGGAAAAAATGGTCAATGTCAGAAATTTGGGATCTAAATACATTCCTATAATGCAACCACATAGATTTTAGAGAAACTAGGTAGGTTATTATCCAGAAAAGTTGATCCAGCCCTCAACTTTCTGAATGAAAACAAAAAATTCATTGTTTTGAGCAATACTGCTCTCAGGAAATACTCCTGTCATGGACAGTATTAGAGCTGGCAATTTTAACTCTCAGAATTTTGTCTTTATTATATTCCTGCCTGATTATTGGGGGAAAAAAACGTTACAAAGATGACAACTTTTATTTTCAAAATCTAAGTAAATCATTTATTGGATACCTAGCACTATTACAAATGTAATGGAATGCAAAGTAGATAATCAAAGACTCTACATATATTTTCAAAGTGTTGAGACTCTAGAAGCTAAAAGACAGGTCCAATTGTCCCTCCCAAATGCTATAAATAGACCTTTTAATTTCAGAATCAATCATGTCTAATTCTTGAGTCATCCTGGACAAAGAAGGAGGAATTTAACAAGGGAGAAATTCAAATTTCTTTGAAGACTCAGTGTCTAATGTGAGCCTCAATAACTTGACAACCTACGAAATTAAAATTCAATGTTACCTCTGCTTACTGTGCAGTATCTGGGCTTCTGCCTCAGTTTCTTTGTTTAGCCCTCCTGCTTAATCTTGGTCTTGTTAGATCTTTTCCCTTGGACATAAATTTTGTACATAGCTTGGTTTGGCCTGGCCATAAATAAACTTCAAGTGTATCATGTCACTTGGATTTCTCTTATTATTATTCACTCATCAGATTTAGTCATTCTTCTTTCAACAAATACTTATTGAGCATCTAATATATTCTATTTTGGCTCACAATTACTTTTACCTGCCTAATTCAAGTCTAAGCCTCCTCATAACTCCACAATGAACTTCTTGCAATACCCTAATGGGATTAAGACCTATAGCCAAGTCTGTTACTGACCCCTCAAATCCAGTCTAGTTCTTGCTTCTAATGCCGCCTCTTTTCATGGACCCACGCTGCTAAGGTTTTAGTAGGCATTGTGGCTGGGTCTGTCCCCGTCATTTAAGACACAAGGGATATTTATGCAATCCTTATATACAGATATTAATATAAGTCCCAAATGGGAGACTTTCTAAGGAAATTAAAACAGGTATATAGTGACTTACACTGTAACATATACTGTTTTCAATTTCCTCTATGAGCTTGCTGGAATGCAGTCACAACTCCATGTTTCTTATATTTTTCCACCTACCACCTTGTTTCCAACCTAGGGGATCAATCCCTATTCACCTACTCATTCAACCTTTGTTCACATGGTAAATGCCAACTTCTTTTTCATGACCAAGCTCTGGCACAATATGTTGTCTATCATTTTACCCTTTGTTTCTTTCCAGAGTAAATTATTTCTGCCTCTGTGGAGGCTTTAACAAAGCCTAAATTACAAAGGGGCTGCTTATCCAGATCTTCTCATTCTTCATACCACAATCTTAAATGAAATTGTCTAGATGATCCCACCTTTATAGATATCAACCCAAGAGAATACCTATACCACTAAAAAGGTCCTTTAACTATGAACCCTATGATACAACAAAATACTTAGTTGAGGGTGACAGTTCCCACTACAGAATGAAAATTATATGCGTTCTAGTGAAGCTGTCTTTTTTATAGAGTGTTTTCTTTTATTCCTTTGGGTAGATGCCCAGGAATGGGATTGCTGAATCAAATGGTAGTTTTACTTGTAGTTCTTTGAGATATCTCCATATTGCTTTCCACAGAGGTTGTACTAGTTTGCAGTCCCACCAGCAGTTTGTGAGTGTTCCTGTCTCCCCACATCCACACCAACATTTATTGTTTTGAGACTTCTTGATAAAAGCCATTCTCTTTGGAGTTAAGTGATATCCATTGTGGTTTTAATTTGCATTTCCCTGATGATTAGAGATGGTGAGCATTTTTTCATATGTATTGTTGGCCATTAGTCTGTCTTCTTTTGAAAAGTTTGTGTTCATATCCTTTGCCCACTTTTTAATTCGGTTGTTTGATTTTCTTGCCGATTTTCCTGAGTTCTATATAGATCGTAGTCATTAGCCCTTTATGAGATGTGCAGCATGCAAATATGTTCTCCCATTCTGTAGGTGGATGGGGTTCTACTCAGCACCTCTTGTATTATCCTGGATAGAGCTGCAGCCCATTCTACTAAGTGAAGTATCACAAGAATAGAAAAACAAGCACCACATGTACTCACCAGCAAATTGGTATTAACTGATCAACACTTATGTGCACATATAGTAGTAACATTCATTGGGTGTTGAATGTAGTGTCCTTATCTGGCTTTGATCTTAGGGTAATGCTGGCCTCATAAAATGAGTTTGAAAGTATTTTTTACTCTTCAGTTTT